>BHFT01000189.1:0-34073 GCA_004320025.1 Laticauda laticaudata | reverse complement strand
GCTTGGAAACATTCTTTATCTGAGGTTTGCAATCCAAGATTGGAACATTCCTGCAATTACAACTCTATAGTTAAGCCTCTGAGAAGCAACTTTGATCAGATGATCAGCCCTATGGAGACATTGTAACCAATGAAGTTAATAGCTGACCAGCTTGCCTCAATGAAGCAATTAATGCGGTTCCATAACATTCAACTCATGTTGCTACAGGAGAAAGCGGAGAGGAGTTTTTGGTTGCAACACTGGCTCAAATGCTTTCAGGCTGAACTGCTTCAGGATTACCTTCAACAAGCATAAATCTGGCTAGGCTGGAAGACATTTAATATGCAAACTAAATGATCTGAAGAGCTGAACAGGGTACCTCTTCTGCAATATTCTGTGGAAAGTAAGTTAGAAAGGCTAAAGGGAAAAAAAACCTGGGATTGCAAGGAGAGCTGAAACAAAATGGTTATTTCAATGGGAAAGGGAAACCGAAAAAAAAAGAGTTTGATGCATTATTAGGATAAGACGAGAGGATGATATATGGGGGGATAGGGGGACAACAGAGCTCTTTACTTCTACTTTCACCAAAAGCAAATCTGATCTTACAATAGCAGGAAATGGTGTCTTTCTCTGAGGGAACCAAAAGAAAATAAAGAGATGGTGGTTTTAAAAGACCAGGTTACCATGAATCAGTTACCAGATCAACTACATCCAAAAGTCACAGGAGCTTGTGGCTATCATCTTCGAATTTCTTTCTGTGATTTCTGATACATCAGGGAGAGTTGGCCTAATGCCAAGGATTGGAGAGAACAAAAAAGAAGAAAAAAGTAAAACTAAATACTGACTGTTTATCCTATCCCTAGATGGGATGGCAAAATGCTTGAACAAATGGTCAAACATTCTGTGAGTATTTAGGAACAAATGTATGGACACCCTGGTATGAGCTTAATAATAAATCAAGAATAAATCATGTCAAACAAATCTGATTTCCCTTTTTTATAGTGAGCAAGTTTAGCTGAGCTCAGTAATGGGATAGATGTAGTGTACCTTGACTTCAGCAAAATATTTAACAGTATCCCGTGAGATTTTGGTAGCACAGATGGCAAAATGTAGGGTGTTCTATGCAACCATTAGAATATTACAGAGTTGATGGAATAATATCTAACAAAAACGAGGGCTATCCACAAAATAGATTATGTTTTGCGATAGAAAAAAAACAAAGTGTAGGGAAAAAATTTTATATATACACTTGAAAGTGAGCATTAAATCACTAGCTTTTTCAAATATTCACTGGAACAAGATGGAGGGCACTTATAATATGGGTGACAAGCTTGTAATCCATTGTCATAAAATTCAGCACCGCCTGATGATTTGAGCCATCAGTCACGCCACCCTCAGTTCTGCGTCATCGTCAACGCGCTGTGGTTGGAACAGGCTCATCCTCAGAACTAGTGGTATGTCATCATTGCGTGCAAGACTCGGGCTGTAGGCTGGATAGGAACCAGAGGAAAATCTCAGCAACTAATATAAGATCCATTCTATTTGACTTCTCTAGCGTAGTGCGATTTGCTGACTAGTGTTGGTCGAGCGACGATGGTGGTCTCATGCAAAAAGAAATTTCTGAACATTGCTCAAACTCCTTGCCCTTCACGCTTACTTGCGAATTGAGCTTTTCTTAGGTATCTTTGCAACATTCATCATATATCGTTGGAGAGAGTTAGTGTTCAGGGCCATGTGTCCAGAATAAAGCTTTCGCACCTACATAAGGAGACACCTTGTTGCTATCCCAAATAAACGACGTCTTGTCCATAATCTTCCTTGCAGAAGAATCGTTCCTTCCAAGAGACCATATTCGTTAATGTTTTATAGATGAGGAGGAGTGAATTTTAGGTAGCACCCTACTTGGGGTGGTCCATAGACTCACTCTTGGTCGTCGACGGTTCACATTTTGACCCTAATATCCTCACTGCTTCCCAGTTATACGTCGATTTCAAGACAAATTAATCTCTATCTTTGTGCGTAAGAGAGTAGCAGAAAGTGTCATATTGATTTGCGAGCCATTACGCTGACTCGTTGTGGGGCTTGACTGTCAGGCATTTATTGGCACCCATTTGTGCAACACAAAATTTCTGGGTAGAGCCTCAGTTCTGTGTAAACTAAATTTCTTCGCATGGCAACAAAACCGCACGCGTGAGTATTGCTGGAAAACTAAGCGAAAGTTTCGTTTACTGTGAACCGCGGTTTTCTACGGATTGTTGTCTATCAAATCTTATCACCCATACCAGTGTCATCAGTTCACACTGCTCGGATTGTGTCCCTTTGGCTGTTTCATTCATTCGAACCATTAGTTCATTCCATTTTTAAACTTAATGCACATTGGGTCGACTCTACCGTTCAGTGGACGATGTGTGTCCCGTATACTTGCACACAAGGTTCCGAAATAATCAATTCACTCGTTACTGGTTTTTGCCATACTCAAAAATCCTTATAACTGATCGCCTCACAACTCACCAGGATTTAAATCGGCAGTTTCAAACTTTGCTGTGAATAACAGGCAACGATTAGAACCTCCTCACTAAGCATGAGCTAGATGCAGTACTAATGCATGCGGAGCACCAGCAGAACAAAGATGCCTCATCGCTAGCTCTCGCTACCCTTCTTGCAACAGGATGAAACCTAATCTATGTTGTGATATGCCCTCTACTACTAGTCGTCAAATGGCACCCTGCGAGATCTGCCACTCTAGGTTTCACATTTGGCGAACATCTTTGTACATGACTTATAATTCTAAAGGTGTCAACTCGATGGTGTTACTCGTGGTCATCACAGGAATATTGGAAACTTTTCGTCCCCGTTTGCTAAACGGGCATGGTGTGGCAGTGAGAATGAATGCATGCCAGCGAAGGTCCGAGCAGTGACAGCCCTGACTTAGATAGTTAGGAAAATATACAAATTTAATACAGTGGACAAGCAACTTAGAGGGATAGTATCAGATTCAGGGGAGTTCTTGCATAATCCTGGAACAATATGAGACAGTATGTCAGTAAGATATAATTTCACTAGCGCAACAAAGTTACACAGTCGTTTGGAAGAGAGATACGGAATACATTAACCTTAATGATATAAGAAAATGAGGGAGTTGTGAGCAGAAATGCCACGGGTGGGATCAAAAATGCAACCAGGTCACAAGAAATGCCCTTTTATTCTTCATTTTGCTTCCGTACAATGCTCTCAAACTACCCTTGATTGGAGACAAAATATAACTCCCACAGCAATGCTTTACAACTTACGGAGGCAAAAATCTGCCATTGGAAATTATAAATGAGTAAAGAAACAAACACAAACAAAAGGCACAAGCACTAGTCTGGAAAAGACGAGTCCACACAGAATACTAACACACAACACGGCAAGGCCGCTCAAATCATGACCGCAGGACAATGAAAACTAGAGAATATCGTCCAGCACTTTTGTTTCCAGCACTTTGTCAGCGACTGTCATGTCCATCCCTCTGATCCAGGTAAACCACTCTGCCAGCCCATAAAAAGGGAATCAAGGCCCTCTGCCACCCACCGAGTATACTGACCTACAATCTCAACCGTCATCTCTCGTATCCTCCCTGCATGCCCCGGATGGGACGAGGAGGATGGGCCTGGGTCCCCTCCTTCTGACTGCTCACAGTGGCCAACTCTGTTCGCTCCTCAGCCTCGTTCCCAAACCTCTGGTGCCTTAACTATTGTCATTCCCGTCAGCTGTTCCTTCTCTCTCCCTCAAGTCAGACCCACTATGGGCAGGACAGGATTTGTTCTGCATAGGAGTCATTGATTCCGACACACGCCTAAGGAAAAAGGATAATCATTCAGGGTACAGGACAGATTCTCATGGCTGAAAACAGGCAGGCAAACCCACATCGCCGACTCCTGAAAAAAAGAGGATGGTTGTGAGAGTAGGAGCCGACGGAGCCAGACCGCCTCGGCGGAGATTCGCGAGAGCAGGCGATGGATGGATACCTAATCACGCGAGAGGCTGCCGGAGCTGTGACTGGAAGTGCAGACAGAGAAACTGACACAGTTTTAGTCTTATGGGTGAGTACGTATCTTCTTCAACGGCACAAGTGAACCGGCGGCTTTAACAAATAACACATCCGGGATTGGCTATCTGCAGAACGAAAAGGGCTTCGGTTCCTTTGACACCAATCCCTGCAGCCGCGGGAGAGGCCGGCAAAATCACCAACAACTGTCAATTGCTGCAAGACCGGCCCGTGGGAAAAATGTATAACAAGACCGCGCGGCCTTGTAGCAACTTGTCCTACATCTCACATCCGTGGCTTGACAATACAAGAACTTTCTGTGGAACCCGGTCTATCCTAACTAGTGTTTTTCTGGACAAAACCTGGCGGACGAGGATGGAGTCGTCCTGAACGTCGATGACGCGAGCACGCCGGTGAGAGAAATATCCAGACGGAGCACACCCTAGAACTGGCTGAACAACCGCACCGGCCCGCGAGCCTTTAACTCCAGCGAGCGAAGCTGGGATCTAGTAAGTGCAGCACCGCTTCCAGATGTACCTGGAGAGCAATGAGGGGCAAATCATCCTCGAACAGACCGCAATAAAGAGGCCGTGTTCATTTCTAACGCCACCTGCGAGACCGACACATTTTCAAAATGGCATAAAAGCCTGGCGAGCCCCGAGACGTTAAACAGCCTAACACTGTCGAACCCAGAAACACTGACAAAAGCACTACGCACCAGACTAATGGCGACAAACCCATAACCGATGCACAGATATTACCCGGAGAGACCAGAAAGAAGCTGAGACGGTAGCCGATTTCGTAGCCGCCCTCCGACAGATAGGGGAGAAGTGCGAATCTTAAACCTCACGACGAGCGCTATGAGAGACCCGAGTAATCTTGGGACTAGCGATTCAACGCGCGAAAAGTAAGCTACTGAAAAGCCTAAGATAACCCTAGTCGAGCCATGCGCGAAGCCCAGCCGCTGAAGCACACGAAAAGGTCGCCCGATTACATGAGACAGATAACACAAGCAGGACAAACAAAACCCGGCCACGAGAAGAAACAATCTCCCGTACCACCCACCACGAAGCCTATCGGCGAGACGTCCGAGTCAGACGAAACGGAGACACGAGGCGTACCCGCACGCACGCCGGCAAAGAAAGGCGCGAAAAGAAATTTTGGCGGGAATGCGCTGGCGCGGAGGAAGTCACCGAGAGCGGAATGCAGGTTCTCGATGCCATCTGCAGAAGTTGCAAGAAACGAGGGCACGAGTGAGAAAGTCTGCAGGAACAGAAAAACTACAGCCCGACGAGACCACCAATTCCCCCACCGAGCCGAGCCCCGGCGAGTGGAGAGAAAGTGGCCGGAAACAAGCAAACCGCAAACAGAGAAGACATCACTCAAAACTGTTACAATGGGAGCGACAAGACGGAAAGCAAGTTAACGTAAACAGTAAGAATTGAAGGAAAGCCCTGCGAAATGGAATGGAAGACTTAAAGCCAGGCGAGTTCCGTTTGCTTTAAAAGCAAAGATTGAGGAACAACTAAAATAAACTAGTAGCTCAGGGGGTGCTAGAGCCTGTGGACCAGCAAATGGGAAACGCCAATAGTCACACCTATTAAGCCTGATGGTCAATCCGCAATCTGTGGGACTACAAACACCCTGAACACGCACTACAACAGAGCGCATACCCGTGCCAGTAGCCAGCCATTTGCTACATTCCCTGCGGGAGGAAAAATTTTCGCCAAACTCGACCTGCACAAGCATACAACAACTCCCAGTAGACCCGAAAGCGGAGGCACAGACTAGTAGTTACACACAAGGGACTTCAGATGTAAGAGACGCCCAATTTGGAGTCATGTGCCCAGGCGTTTTTTCAAAGCCCATATGGAACGCCTCCAAACGGGCATACAAGGAGTCGGTACCGTACTTCGACAACGCCTAATTTCAGCAAAAAACGAAAATCAACTCAAACAGACACTTAAAAAGGTACAACCAAATTCAGGGAAGCTGGACTAAACAGTAAAAAAAGAATAAGTGCTGCCTGGCTAAAAAGAGCGTCTGAATTTCTGGCTATTTAATAGACGAGAGGGTATACACCCACCGAAAAGAAAACCAAAGCCATAAATAACACACCAGAACCAAGAACAAAAGCGAGTTACCAGGCTTCTTCGGGTCTAATAAATTTTACAACGTGTTCCTACCAAATAAGGCCACATCATACAGAACCGCTACACCCGGTTACTGGACAAAAAAGCCATTTGGACTTGGGGGCACAAAGAAAGAAGCCTTTCAACAAATAAAAAGATTGCTAACCTCGCAATACGTTCTCATCCAATTCCAGCAACACCTTACATGAGAGTGACCTGCGACGCATCACCGTTTGAGTCGGAGCACCTGAGCCACCAACCTTCCACGGAGAGAGAGGCGCCCGTCGCATACACTCAAAAAACTCTGTCAAAAGCCGACGGCAACTACAGCCAACTGGACAGAGAGGCCCTAGCAATTGTCGCTGGGTAAGCGTCGCAGAATACCTGTACGGGCGGGTTTTCAATTGTCACAGACCACAACGCGCTACTTGAATCTTGCGGGAAACAGACCCACACCAACAACATCCTCGTCCCCAAATGACTAGGTGGTCGGAGTTCCTAGCAGCCTACTCATACACTCCTAATACACCGGCCGGGGAAACAAATTCCCCATGCGGACGCTTTGAGCAGGCCACCATTGCCAGCAACGGAAGAAGACCCGGCACAACACTGACTGCCCTACAGATAGACGACCTGCCCCGATCTACCCATCTCCGCAAATGAGCGCCAGAGCCACGGCACAAAGCCCACTGACTGCCCGCGATACTTAACTGGGTAGTAGAGGCTGGCCGGCAAATAAAAAACCGAGACTTTTAAACCTGTTCCGCACCAGACAAACGAACTATCTATAGAGAAGGGATGCCTACTAGTGGGGTGAGCGGCGTAGTTATCCCAAACATTACAAACCAAGGTTCTGAAGCATGTCTGCTGAGGACACCGCGGAATTGTTAAAATGAAAAGCCTGGCAAGGAGCTATGTCTGGTGCCGGGGCATTGACAATGACATGAATATTTGGTCACCTCGTGCAACAATGCCAGAGAGCCAGACCATCTCCTCCAAAAGCACCTATAAGGACTGGAAATTCCAAGGGCCCTGGTCGCGGACCATATCGATTTCGCGGGCCCCACCAAGGGACACACGTGTCTGATGTCGTGGACGCATATCAATTGGCTAGAGGTAAAAAATTGCAAACGACAACCAGAAATGGTAATAAGGGAACTAGACAACTTTGCAACCCACGCCTGCCGGACGTGCTAGTGTCCGATAATGGACCCTCAACTAACCAGCCTACCATTCGAACAATACTAGCCTCCTGGTATAAGACATGCCCTCACAGCGCCGGCCCATCCGGCCGAGTAAACGTAGGCTGAAAAGATATGGTCAGGTTTACCAAGAGGGCTTGGAAATGGATGACACTGGGACGTCAAAAAAAATAAACCAGGCTACCCACCAACATATAACCCAAGTACCACAACCAACAAACCCACAGAACTCACTGACGGGGAGAAAACTCAGATCGCAGCTAGATCGGCCTACATCCAAACTCACACCAGAAAACCCCCTGACTCTCTACACTATCAGGAGTTTAAAAATTGGCGATCTGGTATATGGCAAAATTTTACGGGAGACCCATTACGTGGGTACCGGACAAATCACAGACTAACAGGCCCAAATCATACCGATTAACGGTAACGATGGCAGGAGTGGAACGGCACATGACCAGCTCGCCGGTCCCGCAAACTTAGAAAGGAAGATAAACACAACCAAACAACAACAAAACGATGAATTTCAAACCAAAGGGGGGACAGACACGAAAAATAATAACGAACCGCGTAAAACAATGCGAAAAACAAACTAATCAAAAAGAGCAAAATGAAGACTCACTGTTGAAGAAGTTGCTGAAAATTCCACAAAGGAGGCCAGCCAAGCCGGCTCAACTGCCCGAGGAACACGGGAGGGAGCGGCGAAGCCGCCGGCCCAAGCAACTCAGCGGCGGCATGATGCACGCCTCACCTTCCAGAGTTCCAGAGAGAAGCGCAGAGGAACAGCAACACATCCGAACCGGTCCAAAGACACGCACACAATGAACCGCGCACGTCCAGTCGAGTCAAAAAGAAGCCCCGCCTACTTACGAGACTACTTCACGACGTAGGACCAAACCAAGAGGGGAGGGGTGTTCTGTATGCAAAAAACCGGCTTTCAAATAACACAATCCGATTGGCTACTGAGAACGAAAAGGGATTGGTTCCTTTTGAACCAATCCCTGCAGCCGCGGGAACGGGGCAAAATCAAACAACTGTCATTGCCTGCAAGCCGGCTGGGAAAAATGTATAAAAGACCGGCGCGGCTTGGAGCCAACGTTCCCTACATCCTGGCTTACAATAAAGACTTTGCTGTTGGAACCCGGTCTACCTCATGTTTTTCCGGACAAAACAGGGATGGACCTTATTGGATAGCCATGTATGTATGCAAAAGAGACCTCGGTGTTATTATGGGATACAAAAGCATCCTGAGCCAACAATGTGAATTAATTAAAGAAAAAACAACTATAATCATAAGCTGTGTTATCAGATGACAAGGGGCCTGAAAGGAAAAATGTATAAGGAAGAGTTGAAGACATATTGAGTATGTTAGCCTGGAGAAGAGGAGATTGCATTATCGCTGGGTTCAAAAAGCTCTCCTGTAGGGCTGTTCTAGAAGACAGAGCAAGAAGCGATTTGATCTAATTACAAGGAAATAGATTTTGGTGGAACATCCCCTCCTTCTAACAGCAGTTAAAGCTGTTGAGGAAAAAACTTCCTTGGAAACATTGGGTGGTCTCTCACTGGAGATATTTAAACAAAAGCTGGATGGCCATCTCTCAGAGATACCTTGGCAATGGATACCTGTCCTGAACATAAGATTGAATTAAATGGCCTCCAGTGTCCCTTCCAATCTCTACATGCTGTGATTCATATATGTAAGCCAGGGGTGTCAAACTCAAGGCCTGTGGGCTGGATCTGGACCATGAGGTGCTTAGATCTGCCCCACAGGGCCATCCTGGAAATGGACCAAGCAATGGACTGGCCTGCGGTGTCTCTGCCAGTGAAAATGGAGTTCGGGAGGACAGAGAGTTTCAGGAGGCTGTCGCCACCAAAAACAGAGGTCAGGAGGCTGTTTTCACTGGCAGGGTGCTCAGGCTGCCAACACAAGTGATATTGAGCTGGCCACATTCACCCTGGCTACACACCCCTCCCCCCAAGGTCAAACACAACCCTGATGTGACCCTCAATGAAATCAAGTTTGACAACCCTGATGTTAGTTGTTTTACTCTGATGTAGTTTATACAATGATGCCCATGTGTGCATGCACATTTTATTTGAAACAGACATTATGAGTAAATAATTTTCTCTGCAAACTTTATATACCTGTCTACTATTTTGTTATTCCACTTCTTTCATTTTTTCCAAATTATGAACAGTCCTTACTGTATCCATCTTTGATATTTTATTTAGCATTTATCCTGGAATTTTTCTGTGTCTATCACCTCTGCATCAGTAGAAGGTATGTACATTTGATCACTGGTGCTCTCTAATCATAATAGCCATGATCCTATTGTTTATTGTATCGTAGCTGATAATGTATCCATTGATGTACATTTTGAATACCGTTGCCAGTCTGTTTCTTTATAAAGCCACATGCCCTGAAGTGAATATAGTAAATGAACCTGATTTAAAGTTATTCTGATTCACTTATGTTCACTTGCTTCAAATGTTCTATGCTTCATTGCCATTTTGGCAATAAGTAAGTTCTTAATTCTTGCTGTTTTGTATTCTATATTTCAATTATACATGTTCTTATGAAATAACTATCAGCACTGTATTTCCTTTTGCCTGACCATGTCAACAATTCCAGACCCATGAATGAAGATTTGATGTTCTTTCCCAGTAACTATAAAGTGTTGTTTTCATCTTCTGACACACAGGCTTGTTTAAATGTTTCCACCATACCCATATAATTTTATTGATAAAATTATGTAAGTGGGAAGTCATTATCATCTTCTGTATTTCATTTGGAGTATCTTCCTGTGGCTGGGTTGGGTTCCCTCATCCCTGCAGAGACCTTACTGCTTTCAATTCCCTTTTCCCCCTCTGCATAATGTCTTATGACATTATGAGAAAAAAGTCTGGCCAGAGGTACTGAGATGTACACAGATCTATAGACACAGGTGTAGATAATGATTTTAACATTTCATTTAACAACAAATGTACCTGTCATACTATGCTACCAGTAATTTTTTGTGAAACATGGAAAATCTGTTGAATAATGAAAGAAAACAACATTACAAGCTTGCATATACTATGCATGAATTGCTTCTGTTTGTATACAAAACTTAACATGAGTCAAAGAAAGGCTTGCTTGCCTGGGGAATGAGTATGCCAAGTTATGCCCTCAGAGATTGATTGAAGAAGCCAAATACCTTTTATTTCATGCCAAAAGATTTAATGCATATAATATTTTTGATAAAATGAGTATGAAATGATGTTTGATGGCTGGATTAGTTATGTGGAGGACGAATTATGATTTGTTGACTTGAGCATGATGGATAGATTTCTGAAATATACCAAATCATCAACTACATTCTATAAATTGGGCTCAAATATGGCCAGAATCAAGTAAAGCACCTAATGGTTTAGTCAAAAAATGAGACTTAGCTAATCAGGGCTGTTTACATATCGTGATGAAAAGAAAAAGTCAAGATAATGGTGTGATTGAAACTCTGTTCGGTTTGGATATGTTTCACATGTACAACACAAAAGTCAGGCAGAATCTTGAATGCACTATCATGGCCATCCATTTGGTCTTTTTACCACAGCCTATGGACATCCCTGCAGTTTATGATCAAGAAAATAAAATCCAAGTTGGGAGAAAATTTCCTGAGATATAACCACATCCAGACACAAGTATAAATTTTCCTAATATATTATTTGTAAAATAATATCTCACTTATAAAAAGAAAATATTCTCACTTCTATCCTTCCTTTCATGGATTAAAAAGAATATTTTCTTTTTAATCCATGAAAGGAAGGATAGAAGTGAGAGCAAAATGCAAGAAAGAAGGAAAGCTCATATTTATTATGTGCTGCAGCCCTTCATGTGGAAATATATATATTTTAAAAACTTTAAGTTACTCTTTGAAGAGGGAGGGAGTTTTCCTGGTTGATGGATTCGCCTGTTTCTTTTTCCTCCCATCCATGTCAGGAAAGCAACCATCAGTGGCTTTTGTCTCCTTGGCATCTCTCTTGAGGGCTGATGAAATAACCCAATCCAGTTTTAAAGTTCATCTGGTGAATATATGGTAGCTACAATAGGAAACTCCTCTTAGCTTCACCCATTTACAAATGATAAAGTCCTTCATTTCCCATCAGGTAATTTGTGGGAAGGAAGGAAGGAAGGAAGGAAGGAAGGAAGGAAGGAAGGAAGGAAGGAAGGAAGGAAGGAAGGAAGGAAGAGTCATAAAGTAGGGGAAGGGAGGGGAGGGGGAATGCAGAGAGGGGTATGACAGGAACCAAAAGTGCCAACCAAAGATACTGGTTGAATGATCCAAGAACACGCTGGCATGGAAACAGAATGTGAATGCCTATCAAAGAGGCGCCAAACTGTTACCAAAACAACTAATTTGAACTTTGTTGGACACCAGTAAGATGACCAGGGGGAGGGCCTGGGAGAAGGGAAAAGTAATGGCTTAATGCAAGAATTCTCAGATCTGACTTTTCCTATGCTATAACTATATGCTTTAATGAAAGTATATGTTTCACTGCAAATGGAGTCAAGCATCTTTCTTTCCTAAGTGCCCAAGCTGAGACAGGGCTGACAAAAGGTCTGAAATAATGAACTACAGAATATATCAATATTTTTCCTTTATTTATTTTTCCTATAATGAATAGACAAAATTGCACTGGTGATTAGTACGCTGTTGAAGACATAATCTTTCTACTAATCTTTCAACCATGCTTTTGTTCATAAAAACTATCTTGATGGTTATTAGGAATTAGAAATGACTTGATGGCACATAATCAATCTATTTTCTTCCTGAATATTGCAAAATGATTTATTTGAGTAAAATTCACATCCCACAATGACAAGTTCATCGCAAGGGCCTTTACCTGAACTCTCATCTGCTCCATTTCAGAGATGAATCAAATTTTATTTGATAACTGAACAGCCAAGGTTTTTTTTTTTTTTTAGATGATCATTGTACCTTATATACTGATTCCCCAGAAGGGACCTTCTCTGTCTAAAATTGTATTCCTTCAACATTCATGTTGACCCAAGCCTAGCATCTTTTCAAACCCAGAAGATCTCCCTCTCTCCCACTCCCTCTCCCCCCACACACACATTATGCTATCTTATTGATATTGATAGGTGCTATAGTGGCGCAATGGATAGAATGCAGTACTGCAGGCTAATTCTGCCCACTGCCAGGAGTTCATCCCTGACCGGCACAATAAAATGAGGACACTAATTGTTGGGGGTACTATGCTGACTCTGTAAACCACTTACAGAAGACTGTAAAATACTATGAAGTGGTATATAAGTTGAAGTGCTTTCATTGTTATTGTTTATTCAAGAAGAGAACAATAATATTAGATGTGTGGGAGGGTGTGCTGGGTGATACAATGAATGGCACAGAAAGAGGATCCGTTCACATTTATTGGTTGTTTTTATCATAAGCTGTCTTGAGTTGATTGAGTTAGGTAGTTTTATAAGTATAATTAAATATATAGATATATAAATACATGTTAAAACAGTTTTTTTTTTGTGGTACTAAATGCAATATAAAGGAAAACATCTGGAAATCTAATGGCACATTCAAATACACTTTCCTAGAATTCCAGTTTAATAAAGTGTGCGTGTGTACACTTCAAATTGCATTAAGTGCCGTTTATAAGCATATTTGTGCAGAGACTCCTTTCTATGTTTGAATATAATAAGATCAGATGCTCTGGTGGGACCAGAGAAAGATAATATCATGCAGGTCATGAACCTGCTGCCCCTTCTCTTTGAATTTGCATAAGAAATATGTAAGTAGCATTGATTGTACGTAGCAGTGAAACTGTAATAATACTTTGAAATATGCACCACGAAGTTCAATAGCACTTATAGCCAGGTAAGTATATTTCGGATTAGGTTGCCAAATCAGCATGAGGTATCAGCAAGATGTGGTAAAAAAAAAAACCAAGATGGAGCCAGGATCCACAGGATGGATCCAAACTCAATCCATCTGAAGTATGATCACACCATATCCTGGTTGTCATCTGACCATACCCTCTTGGATCTATCCCAAGCCATAAGAGATGCAGCCTTGTAAAGTAAAGTATGGTATTACTTTACAAGGCTGTAAAGTAAAGGATTTTGTCCATTTTAACTGTAGCCAAGCTTTACTAACCTACATGGGAAACACCTGAAAACAGATTTAGAAAGGCTCTGGAAGGTGTGCCACTGACATGGTGAGATAAATCATCAAGAAATTAGTTGCCGTTTTGTTTTTCTCTGAAGGAGTTTATTCAAGAAGAGAACAATAATATTAGATGTGTGGGAGGGTGTGCTGGGTGATATAATGAATGGCACAAAAAGAGGATCCGTTTCACATAACTTGGTAGAATGCACAATGGTTGATGGTATTGTATACTCATCTGCCTTTTTGCTTTTTCCTGCCTCTGCCTTTCTTTTGGAGTACTGAAAGAAACTGACTCCCAAAGATATGTTTAGACTCATGGCTACTTCATTGTTATCTTCTAATTGATTATACAGTGGAATTTTTTTTTTTTTTTTTCTTTTGCATCTTGAGCATTGTGTATTTTGACTGTTAAGGCCTGTCACACTGCCAATGGATGCAAAACGGGACACAACGGACGAAGAAAAATGTTTCCATCCGTTGTTTTCCGCTCTCAGAAGGGGGCAAAAATTTGCATAACCGGAGCAGATAACACGGACGTGGGGAGGACTCAGGGGCGGATGGGAAAAGCGCGATGTGGGAACAGAAGCCCAGTGGATGGAAGCGGTGGGAGAGGGATGGACATCCGCGGAGGCTTCCAGGGGACCACAGCAAAGCGGATGCGGAATGGATACAGCGGATGCAGGAACGGCATGCACAGAGGATGAAGCGGGTGCAGGCGAGAAATGCAGAGTGGTATGCACAGCGGAAGCCTAGCGGATGCCGAAGCTGTTTAATTGCGCATCGGGAGGAATGCATTGCATCAGCCCCGTGGATATAACTGAAGCAGCTCGGAAGCAGGTCACCATTCAGAGGAAAAAGACCTGCTTCCAGAAACATCGACTGCCTTGCCTGTCCCTGCCTGCATGTCTTGCCTGCCAGCCTCCCTGGCCAGCCTTGCGGTCTGCCTGCCTGCCAGACTTGCTGCCAGCTTCCCTGCCAGCCTTGCTGTTCTGCCTGCCTGCCAGCCTTGCTGGCCAGCCAGTCTGCCTGCCAGCCTTTGCTGCCTGCCGCCTGCCTGGCCCAGCCTTGGTTCATGCCTGGCCTGCCAAGCCTTCCTGGCCAGCCTTGGTGCTGCCTCCCTGCCAGCCCCTGCCAGCCTTCCTGCAGCTTAAGACCTGCCTCCTGCCAGCCCTTTCCTGCCAGCCTGCAGTGCCTGCCTTGCGCCAGCCTTAGGTGCCTGCCTGCCAGCCTTCCTGCCAGCTTGGTGCCTGCCTCCCTCCACCTTTCCTGCCAGCCTTGGTTCCTGCCAGCTCCCTGCCCATCCAGCAAACCCCACAACCATGCTGAAGCAAAGCAAGGCCTCAGCCATTCTGCTTGCAGCCCTTTGCAAGAGGGACAGGGCTACCATTCCCGCCCCCTGCACCCTCACTCTGGTCTGCTGAGGGTTTCTGCAGCACGGGCTCGCTTCTTCTGGGGCTGGGGCTTCTGCTGCCTGTCTGCTTCTGGAGGAGCTGATGACAAAGCACTCCTAGCACCAGCCACCTCCACAGCACCTGGACCCTTCACCCCTGAGACTGAGCGACCAAGAGGAGCTGCCAGAGACTCATTTTTGTTTAAGTTCTTGTTGTTCAAAAAGTTAATTTGATTCGTCATCACACTTGCTTCATTCTTTTTTTTTAATAAAGTCTTCGCGTGAAACTTTTTAGAATGGTTTAACGCCTTGCATCTTGTGGATGGGTTAGATAGCATTGGGATGCAGCGGATACCTGTGGATGTTGGTAATAGCTGTCGGGATGTAGATAAGTGATAATAAGCCTCCAGTGCAAGCATAGTGGACTGTATGGTCCCACCCTCCCAGTGCCACACTTATGGCCCTTTTATTATAATAACAATAAGTAAGTATCATTGACCAGCACATTGAACAAAAAACAACTTCTTATATAACCCTGTTCATTGTAAGGCCCACCCAACCATACTTGCCCATCTCATCAGATGTGTATGAGACAGTGAACAAGAAGCATGCCAATTAACACATTCTATCATCCTGCTTGCACTCCTCACCCTCCAGCTGGGGAGTTGCACACAGTGTCTCAGGAGTTGCGCCGCTCTCCTTCATACGTGAGGCTCTGTTGGGGCCTACACATCTCAGTGTCTATCATGGTTTGCCTATGCCATCCAATCCTCCAGGCTCTCATTCCCCATGCCTTGTTGGAAGGTCCACAGACCTGTTCTGCCAAGACTCCGTAGCGGTGACCATGAGATGTGCAGGATGCACAAGCTTCCAGTGACCTCTTCACGGTCTCTGGGCGATTGCTGCGATTGGTGTGAGTAAGTACCTGGAACCTGTTGGGCCAGGAGCGCCAAAGGCGTTCTCCACCACTCGCCTTGCCCTGACAGCCTGTATTGAAGACCTCTCTCATGGCGTGAGGTAGTCTGGATGTACGGGCTTCATGAGGTTAGGTGTCGAGGAGAAAGGTCATCCCCCACAGATGAAGTAGGGCCACATCTTGTCGTGTCGGTTGGGAGGGGGGGTCTGGATCTGGGAAGCCCGATGAGGTTCCTTCCCACTCCGCCCTTGAGAGTGGACTGTGTGTATACCTGGGCATCTGAAGAATGAGCCTCTTCCTGAAGCACTCGATGTACATGAACTTGTAGTCGACATCGACCATGCGAAAGAGGTGATTGCTGAAGAAGCCCTTGTAGTTGAGATAAGTGGAGCCTCGACTCCCCCCCGCATGGTGGAGCTTTGCAGGGCCACGTGCTTTCCCACTTATTGCTCCAACGTGGGGGAAGTTCCACTCTTCTGGTACCACTGCTTCTGCAACTTCTTCATTCTTTCTTCAGTGGAGTGGCACTGAGGAGCTACCTCATATTCTTCGGAATGATGGCCGCCAACCACTTCTCTGACACAATGCTGATGGTGTTGGTGGCACCTCCAGCCGATACTGTATCTCTGTAGGTGGTTCCTCGAGGCCGTGGCGTCAATTGAGTGCCACTCTTGAGCCCAGAGTCCAGGCTATGGGAGAATTGGTGTTTTGCCTTGGTCAGCCTGGGTCAGCCGCACTGCACAACTTATGTCAAACATGGCTGAGGCATCCTCATGAAATTCTTGTATGCCGAGTGTCTTCATCCTGAGTCCACCATCAGTCTTGTTGTACATCCATACTTCTGGCCTCGTCTCCGATCCATCGTTCGACCCAGACCTTCTGGCCGCCTCTTTTCTCCCGTATAATAGTTCCCACAGAGCCTGTAGATGCTTCGCACTGTTGCAGAAGGATGTGGCTGCCAAAAGGACATGTTGTTCGATTCACGGTGGACATGACTGGCAGCCTGTGGAAGAGCAATGTCAATGAAGCTTGCAGAGGTCCTCAGCAGGGCTTGCTGCGTCTGAAATTGAGTCCAATATGTTAGTTCGCCCCTTTTTATAGCAGTATAGGTGTCCCTTTGGCATCTCTAGGCATCCTCTAGGCACCTCTAGGACATCCTTAATATCGAGACTAGGTCCTCTCTGACGGACGTTTTTTTCGTTTACATCTTTGTTTCCGTGCTGCATTCCGCTAGGCATCCGTTCTGCTACCGCTTCCGCTTCCGCCCTCTCCGACGCGATGCGAGGTTGCGCGGATGCGCAGCGGAGCCTACGATATAGCGAGATGTAGTTAAACAGAGTCATGCAACAGACGAATTGGATTAACATTTTCCACGCAAAAGTGTTTGAGCAGTTCAAAACTTTCTGAGCGGATGAAACATCCATAAAAGTTGATGCGACGGATACGAGAGGAAGGCCAAAACGATGGCAGTGGGTACACGGCCCGTTAACCAATGGATGGCAAGCTTTTTTGTCTGTTTTACATCCTCTTTGTATCCATTGGTGCATTGTGACAGGGGCTTAAGAGGTTTTTTTATTAAATTTTTTGTTTTATTGTTTTTGGGTTTTGTTTTGTTTTTTTGCTTAAGTCACTGTTGTGAAATGAATGGATGATTAAATGGATGACAGATAGATGATAGATAGATAAACAGACAGACGGATTGGTAGATAGATTGATAGGTAGATAGGTAGATTGAGAGATAAGTAGATTGATAGATAGACAAACCTGACAAACTGTACTCAGTGAGTAGTCCTCAATGGTACTATATCTATATGGAAAGAAGTAAACAGTGGGGTACTACAAGGTTCAGTCTTAGGCCCCGTATTCTTCAATATCTTCATAAATTACTTAGATGAGGGAATAGAAGGGGAACTCATCAAATCTGTAGATTACACTAAACTGGAAGGAATAGCCAACACCCCAGAAGACAAGCTCAGGATCCAGAAAGATCTTGACAGATTTGAACAATGTGGCCTATTCAACAACATAAAATTTAATGTAGATAAAAGCACAGTTTTATACCTAGGCAGGAAAAACTAGATTAGGTGAAACCTGGCTCAAAAACAGCAATTGTGAGAGGAACCTTGGAGTCGTAGTGGATGATCACTTAAACAAGAGCCAGCAGTGTGCAGCAGCAGCCAAAAGAATTAATACAATTCTTGGTTGTATAAACAGAGGCATAGAATCAAAATGTAT
Source organism: Laticauda laticaudata (assembly GCA_004320025.1). Taxonomy (NCBI): domain Eukaryota; kingdom Metazoa; phylum Chordata; class Lepidosauria; order Squamata; family Elapidae; genus Laticauda; species Laticauda laticaudata. Next base: position 16,013 of record BHFT01000189.1, on the reverse strand, counting down.
CAACAGAGATACAGAATCAAATAAAAGTATTAGTATTAGAATACTGTACCCAGTTTTGGTCATCATATTATTTTAAAAAAAGATGTTGAGACTTTCGAAAAAGTGGAAAAAAGAGCAAGTAAGATGATTAAGAGCCTGGAGGAAAAAGCATATGCAGAACAGTTGCAGGAATTAGATAGGGCCGGTCTAAAGAAATGAAGGTTTAGAAGTGACATGATAGCAGTATTGCAGTATTTGAGGGGGCCAACTTATTTTCCAAAACACCAAGGCAACGCAAGGAACAATGGATGAAAACTAATCAAGGAGATAAGCAATCTGGAATTAAGGATAAACTTCCTCACAATGGGGACAATTAAACAATGGAACAGCTGGCCTCCAGAAATTGTAGGTGCTTCATTACTAGAAGTTTTTTAAAAAAGACTGGACAGACATCTATCTGAAATGGTATAGGTTCTCCTGCTTGAGCAGGGGGCTGGACTAGAAGACCTCCAAAGTCTCTTTCAGCTCTATTCCTATTCCTGTTCTGTTCTATTATAAATGCAGAATAATGAGAAATTATATCATTGTGCTTTGTGAGCATTCTTCTAATCCACCATGATAAAATATTTACACGTTGTCAGCTGTTATCATGTGCCTGTTCTGAATGCAATAGAAAAATTTCCCAGACTAAATGAGTTCAGCTGCTTTTTCCAGAAGACTTTCAAAGTTTTGAGTTCGTGTCCAATGTTTTCATAACAGAATTAATTGTGAGATACAGAAAAAAATGGGAGAAAACTTTTCCTGTTTACTTTGGACCTCTTGAAAGGCTTTAATATGCTAGGAATGTGTCCTTTTTGGCTGTCTGGTTAAAATGGAAAGTGAGGAAAGCCCTGCATCTCATACTTTTCTCAGCGGAAGGTTACTTTCTCTCTTCCATAATTTTCAGCATCTACACAAAACCACTGAGGGGGAACCTGCTCGCTTATCTATGTGGCTGTAATATAATTTCCATTGCATGCTAATGAGGCAAGGAGGTATTTCCTTGGTATGTAGTGTATCTTCAAAAATGAGTTTAACTGTATGGCCCTATTCATGCACTGTGAACATCACTTTCCAAAATAGAATGGAATGCTCTCGTGGTAGTAGTGGCAATTCAGTTAAAGCCTCATTGCCTGAGGGAGCTCTTTTAACCAACTCACTTCTAAAATAGGTGGCCATCATTTTGTTCCACTTGCAGACATTAGAATCTGAAAAATAGTGTTCTTCCCAAGGAGACAATGGCAGCCCCAGAAGATTCCTATTCTTCTTTCTCCTGCTCAGTGCCCTTCAAATACACCAAGGGGGCAGTGCACAGATTAGGAAAAGCTACTATAAATCCTATTTTGTTTTGTCTTCCTATATTTTACTTTAATTTCCATGGCTTGTAGCCTGCATACATTTATTTCATGAACTCAGGGCAGCTCACATAATATAGGTGAGCATAAGCAGCAATTTAAAACAGCATACTAAAAACCAGAATTAAAAATGGAACAAACACCTCATTGCCCAAATGCTTAAAGAAAGCCATGTCTTCAGTGTACACTGGAAGGAAGCTATTTCAGAGATCTGAATTGTAACAGAAACCCCAAATCTACCACCCTCTGATTCCTAAAGAAATGAAACCTCTTCAGTTGGAGGTTAAGAAACAGGGAAACAAGTTCACACTCTATAGAGGTCAAAAAGTCAAGATGGCAGCCATAACCAAGATGGCAGCGCTCTGGATAAAAAATGCAGGGTTTTGATTGTACAGTAGCATCCATGATCTTGATTATTTTGGCACCCCTTTTCCTTCTTTGTTTGAGGCTGAGTTTTCTAAAGGAAAAGGGAACCAATAAGATCGGCCTATACCAAAATCACATGTAAAGTTTTAGGCTTAGCATTAAAAAAAGATCTGGCTTTGCCACTTTTTCTAAAAGTTTAAATCAATGTTAATCTTAAATTTAGGATCCTTCTGAACAGGATTCATACTGTTTCTATCAATGTAAAATGATAAAAAGCAAAATTTCAAAACTTATGTTTCAAACTGAATAGTGGCATAAATAAATAAATTAGGAGCTTCCCAGAGTAGAGTTTTCCATAAGGGTATCACCACTAGAAATTTTCCCTCCCAAACCTCTAGTTGTGAGATATGTGAAATGTTAGCCTCAGAGCCTGAGCATCTTGATCAGATTGGTAGGTACTTCTGCAGTTGACTTTTACATCTCAAAAAACAAAACAGCTATAAAAAAATGATCAACAAAATATTCCAGAAAAAGGTAATAGCAAACAATTTTATTGCCAAGAAAGCAACAAGAACCTACAGTATGTAGGAACCAACAAAGATTTAAGTTTGAGTTGAAATAGCCTTTAAAACAAGCTCTTCAGGAATCCCAGACCCAAGCTGAACTTCCCTATAGCATTATAGGAATATATTCTATATTCATAGCATTTTACAACTTTTAGAAGTTTTAGACAGTTTTTGAAGGATCTGCATGGGTTGCCTGCAGCTGTTGCCTTCAACAGCTGAGCCCAAATTTCTGTTGAGAAGTGAAACATTAATTAAGTGAGTGTTGCCCTCTTTTATGACTTTTCTTGTGAATCTCTTCAGTTCTTAAGTTAGGAACATTAAGTTATGTTGTTACATAAATCTGGCTTTCCCATTGACTTTGCTTGTCAGAAGGTCACAAAAGGAGATAACCTGACACTACAAACATCATAAATATGAGTCAGTTGCCAAGCAGCTCAATTTTGTTCACATGATCATGGGGGTGTTGCAGTGGTTGTAAGTGTGAAAAATGGCTGTAGGTCACTTTTTCAGTGCCATTATAACTTTGAACAGTGTAAAACTGTATTACAGGAGTAGTGGATGCCAGCCTTGCCCTCTGGCATTTGTGACCAGAAACAGTTACCTCCTTTGGCTGCCCATGATAGGGTTGGCTTTCCTTTCTTGCAAGACCAAGACAGAATGGAGCCATTTGTCTTGGCAAACAGGTAGTTCTCTACTTATGACTACAATTGGGACCAGAACTTCCATTGCTAAGCAATGCATTCATTAAATTACTAATGCATGATTTTATGTCCTTTTTTATCTTGGTCATTAAGTGAAACACTGCAGTCATTAAACAAATCATGTATTAAATAAATCTGGCTTTTTCCATTGACTTTGTGGAAAGCCACCTGGGAAGGTCACAAATGGTGATTAGGTGATTCTGGGACACTGCAACTGTTAGTTGCCAAACATCCAAATTTTGATCAAGGGGAGAAGCAACCTGGAAAAGGAAAAACTTTCCATCAGTGAGAACAATTAATCAAGTGGATTAATTAATCAAGCTTGCCTTCAGAAGTTATCGTTGCTTTATCACTTCACCATCTGTTTGAAATGGTATTGGGCAGGGGTGTCAAACTCGCATCGTCATGGCAGCATCACATAACATATCATAGTTTCCTCCCCTTCACTAAACTGAGCATGGGCATGGCCAGCGCATGATGCATCTGGCCTGCAGGCCGCGAGTTGGACAGTCCTGATGTAGGATCTCCTGCATGAGTCAGGGGGTTGGACTAGAAAACCTCCAATGTCCCTTCCAGCTCTACTCTGATTGATTGATTGATTGATTGATTGAATGAATGATTTAATTATGCCATGATTGTAAGTGCAAAGTCCAGCTGTAAGTCACTTTTTTCAATGTTGTTTTAACTTGGAACTGTCATTAAATGAACAAACTACCAATATAGCAATTTGTCATTTTAAATTGTTCTTGTCAGTAGTGTAATATTCTTTCTTTCAGTACAGTTAGACTTACATTGGATTTTATTGTTTTGGTCTTGTTTTGTTTTCAGCCATCCTGAATTATGTGAAGGAAGGCAGGATGCAAGCAATCAAAGCCAATAAATAAACGATCACCTTGGTAAATCAATTTCATGTGCTGTTTAAAAGTAGTGAAAATATGCCAGGGCTTCAGGGCTTCTGTAGCTGAGAAAGCTGACTTTGGTCCTTCTACAGAACACATGCTGCCTGAAGTGCAGTAATCAAACCTGGTAGCAATGCTAGGATTCAAAAAAAAATTGCTACCGGTTCTGTGAGCGTGGCTTGGTGGCGTGGCAGGGAAGGTTACTGCAAAATCCGCATTTCTTCCCCACCCCATTAACCTGCTTTCCAGCTCTGTTCTCTTGTACAGGGCAACAAAGAAGACCCAGCCAATCAGCTGGGACTTGGGAAGCAGAGAGTAGATGCGGGCGGGGCGGTGGTTTTTGCCAGTTCTCTGAACTACTCAAAGTCTCCGCTACCGGTTCTCCAGAATTGGTCAGAACCTGCTGAATACCACCTCTGCCTGGTGGGAACAGAAAGCTTACTTTACATCTCAATTTACATTATTGATACAGTATGAAATATGTCCCATAGCAGATGAGCACTCATGAGACCTCCTGGTTTGTCTTGGCATGCACAGTGTCTGCCAGTCACTGCTGCACATCCAAAAGAGAAGTGTTTTAAAGGTGCAGACCTTCTTTGCAACTTTCTTGGAAGCTTAAATAAACTTTTCAAAGCTAGTTATGTGTATGCATGAATCTCACACACACACACCCCAAATAGACCTGATGCCATTGCAAGTCATGTTTTTTGTTGTTGTTGGCACTCTTACCTTGCCTCTTAATTTGATTTTTAAACTTGTCACTGCATTTGCTATCAGCTTACCTTTATGTAGAAGATTCACAGAAGCTGACAATCTCTGAAAATGCATTCTGGGAAAGAAGTCAGAGTTATTAGTAGAGAACAAACAGTTTCATTCAAAACTATACATATTTCTTAATTCATCCAATTGCAGTAGTGGAAAAAAAGTTGTGAGAACAGGAAGCATTACATGCAATTTCAAAGTCCATTTGCTTGCTTATCTGCTTGCTCATTAAGGTACTTAAACCTAATTTATTCAAATTTCTCCAAAATCCATTCTAAACATTCTTGGCAAGTCATAATTTCAAGAGAGATGCTTAAGCTTAAATAATATTTTTAAATGCTTCATGTTGTCATAGGAACCCTTAGGCCAAAATGCACCCATAATTGGTTTATAGATCATTCACTTCTATAGCTCCTGAAATAGGTCGATAGAAGATGGTTAGGCAACATTCTGAAGAACGATAACTGCCTTCCCCTTGAAGCTAAATGTAGTGAGAGATGTTTGTTGGTGGATTTTGTTCTTTTGTGGAGAAGGGATGAACTCAAGTCGCTTTTCTCACTTTCTAGGGTGAAATCTACTAGGATGAAGAAAAGAATCTAACTTAGCTTTAGTTGAGCAAAAAGTAAGTGGAGACTTCCATTTTATTTTGAATGTCCTCTTGCAAAATCTCAGCTAGTTTCTGTTACATATTAACATTCTTGTAATACCCTAACCTGATTGGCTGAAATGAACTGCACTGTGAGTGGCCGAGACGCACGACAGTGATTGGTTAGTAAGGAATCTCCCGTGATTGGATGAACCGATCGCGGGTAAAGCTGATCATTGGGGTGAGAGCCACTGCTAGCCTCTATAAAGAAAGCTTGCCGTGCTTGCAAAGGCTGACACCAGATCTATACCGCTTGAATAAGGAGCTCGAAGTTACGTGCTGGTGCTGCCTACGTCTTTCCTGATTTCCTGCCGCTTTCTAACACTGGTGACGAAGGGGTGGTGATGACTAACGATTAGATGGAAGCTCGTTTTAGGTGCTTTCTTTGGTTGCACGGGTGGTGGTGTGGGGTGGTCTAAGTTTGCCGTGGTGTCCGCTGAACAACTTGACGAGGATGGCCGGCAGGCGTATGAGATGCTCGCCACCCACACCAGATTGATCAGGGCAACCAAGGTAGAATCTTACATTATAGATTCCTCACTATTCCTCGAGAGCAACAATCTCAAGGATGCAAATGACCACCGAAAGAGGCTGTGTCCGAGCCCCACCTGCGGCCAGCGCCAAATATTCAAGCATGTAGCCAAAGGGCCAGTTGGCCAAGCCATGAGGACATGAAGGAGTGAATGACTTGGCCAGATCCAGTCGAATGGCCATTAATATGGAACACTATGCTCCAGACGCCGTGCGCCAAACCTGAACGTGTGGTGGTTGTGGTATGTTGGGTGTTGGTTCCGTTGGTGGTGTTATTGTGTTGTTGTCTGTGTTGTTGTGTGTGGGGTTTGGTGTGTGGCGTGGGTTCCGGCGACACGAATTCTACCATCAGCGATTCAAGCTGGTAACCCAAGGACGGAGGATGAGCGATCGGGGGATTCATGGCAGCATGGGGATGTGGGGAGAGTGGTGCAGGGTGTGGGTTTGAGAATGTGTGTGGTGTGGTGTGGGTGTGACCTGGGTTTGTGTGTGTTGTGTGACCCCGACGCCAGACTCCTCTCTTCTCTCTCTTTCTCTCTCTCTCTCTCTCCTCCTCCTCTCTCGTAGAGTATGTGTGTGGCTTCTTCACACCATGGATGAGGCTTGAGGGAAACCGCCTGGTCCTCGCGCTTCAGAGACCCTGTGCCTCCAAGAGCAGGCATAATTGGCTCGGCAATCATACAGTTACTGAAAGCCATTCATGAAGCCACCGCACTAAGCCGACGAAGAAAGTCAGCAGCCAAAATGCGACAAACATGAAACGACAAGGACCGGCCAACAACATTCGAGGACCAACACATCTCCGATAAAATATAATGAAATTGTCACAAAAGCAACAACGTGACCTATCTGTCTATGGGGAGGACGTCGATCTATCTATCACCCAATCACAGAACGAGAGAGGAAGAGGGAGATCTCTATGGGATGATCGCAAGTTGGAGCGGAGACCAGCGGAGCAAGTTTTAAGTTGGGTTATCCAGGCGCCGGTTCGCGGCGACCACACCCCTTTCTGCACGTGGCTGGTTGTTTAGCCCATTTGCCTGGTACTTGTGAAAAAAAGGGGGTATATCACCCGTAGGGGATGTGTATATGTGTGTGTGACGGTGTGGTGTGGCGCTGTCATATTCAAATGTGCGTGGTTTTGTTGAAAACTCCAGACCCAAGTGATGTGAGTCTGGCGATAGATCGTGTGTGTGGGTGGGTTGATTGGATGCTGGATGTGTGGGTGGTGGGCGCTGTGGTGGGGTACTGGCGAGTAAGAGGCGTGGCGGAGACAGATTCATGCGTATTGTGGTGACGGAAGCGTCTCTGTGAGTGGTTTTCTGATGTTGTGTGTGTGTGTAATGCGCGTAGGTTGGTAGAAGAGCGGTGAGGAGTCTCGAGTGGGATGCGGAGTGTGCTGGGGCGAGCAGATGAGCGTACGATGAGGGCGAGGGAAGAGACGGGCGCAGGTAATGATGTGCGGTACGAATCCCATTCAGACAAACTTCAGACGGCAAGGAAAAGTACTACTGCAGGATCTGACATCAAAGCGCAGGCCGTGCAGGAATGAGAGGTGGACTCCAGATCATACCTCTCTCCCATGGTCTGCTCCTGGACACACGGATTAAGAGGTTTAGTTGTCCCAGCTTACAGAAACTCCAAGAAGATGGAGACAACCAGTAAACTCACCATTAAAAGGATATCCAGGGGAACAGAATCCCCCATAATGAGAATTGGACAGCTTCCATTAACCGTTCAAAAGACAGGGAAAAGTAACTTCCACTCACGATTGTCGACAGAGACCGGCCCAAGCCTGTTGGGTGACTTCTTAGAATGGTTTCGCGCCATTAGGAATCTCGAGGTGACGGCACATTCAAACCATGTCGCAGGAAAACAGACTGGGAAGAGGAGCTGGATGAAGGAAATTCCAAGAAGTGTTGGTCGACTGACAATTAGGCAAGTACCGGGGGTCCCCCGCAATATCATTTTAGCTTGAACCAATATTTGATACCAATCCATCTTCGAAACCCAAGACAAGTTCCATTCGCACTCAAACCAAAAATAGGATCCATGAAACAATTTCATAAGCTCAGTTGTCGCACAAATGGGGTCCATGGAACCAAGTAGATCCTATGCACGTGGGAGACCCCAATAGTCACCCGCAATCAAACCAGATTGTGTGCTGTGAGAATTGTGGGACTATAAAGCAAACAACTTAACAATGCACCTGCACAAAGTGCATAGCTCCAGTCCCGAGAGTGGTACACTCACTCGGGGAGGAAATGGTCCTTGCGAAGCTCTGGATTTGTGCGCAAGCATGCCATCAACAGCTGGCCGTCGATGCCTAAGACTGCGAGAGTCACAAAAAAAACTTACATGTACCCACGAATGGGGGGCTTTCAGGTGCAAAAAGGCCTCCAGATTCCGGAGTGTCAGTCTGTCGTCACCAAGGGGATATTCCAGAGTTTAATGGAACGGTTACTCCAAGGAATTTTAAGGAAGTGTGCCATATTTCTTGATGATGTTGGTAGATCGGGCCATAAAGACAAAGACAATGAGAAGACTGACTCAGAGAGAGTCCTACAAAAATTTAAAAACGCAGAAAAACAACGGTAGTGAAGTGTGACCTTTAAAAGATTTTTTTTAAAAAGAAAAAGAAAAGTGCCAGTTATGCACTTGCAAAGTTGGATTACCTGGATATACTGGTGGACAAAGACGGAGACCCAACCCTATCCACAAAAAAATAAAAGCAATTAAAGGAAGACACCCGACAGACCATCAAAATTAAGCAGAGATGTACAATGCCTTTCTGGGGACTAATCAATTCGTCTGTGTAGCGCATGTCTTTAGCTCGCTAAAAGGCGCTACACAAGGCTACACAGATCTATACCTTGAATAAAGAGCTGAAGTTATGCTGGTCTCCTGTCTCCTGATTTCCTGTGCTTCTACAGTTTCCTTCAAGGCTAGTTTAATTTCCATCTTCCTTTGTTTGCATGTCCCCTTTAGAGGCCTGGTCTTTTTCTTTCCTCATCTCTGGGTTTGTTAGCAGTTAGGTGTTCTGAATAAGGATTTGTAATGGTATGTGGGAAGGATAGTGAGAGACAGAGAAGAGCTGTAGGCATGGCAATGGTTGGATAAGAGGGCAGTGTAACCCACAAAAGGAATATGGATGTGGGAAGCATCCTAGTAGGTGGTTTGGATGATCACTGCTTCATTGTGATAATATTTTGGACTTAATGGGCCCATCAGATTTCTCTTTTTATTTGTATTTATTTATTCAAAAATTTTATTAAATACATTATTTAAAAATATTGAATATGGTGGACTTCTTTGACATAAATTTTTGTCATTACATCTTATATAATATGCTCTGTATCTTGTATACATTTATACACATTAGGTCTTTATACATTTTAATTCCTTTCAGTCACATTTCAGTTAAGTTACATAGTCTCTCATATCCCTCCTACAGATCCTTTAATTCTACAAATTCCTCTTTTTAGTTAACATGTATAACTTGCCCATTTTTTTCCTTAAAAGCACCATAGGAGAGACACCTCCTCAAAGATTTGTGTAATGGCATCAGTGATCGGTTATATTATTTTTAAGGTAAAAGTTCAGATAGTCATTATTAGTGAAGTAAAACATTACCTTTCTCATTGGGCAGTCTGCTGCAAAAAGCAAATTTTATGCATCTTAGATAACTGATAAAGGTCTCCACTCCAAGTAAGTAGTTCCATCCTTGGTCTACCAGAAAGTTCATGATTAAGGGGACATTTCACCGAAGGAGTAAAGTCTACTCAAGAAAAACCAACTAGATTATTTGTGCTTAGTTAAGAAGTGTGTTTTCACAAGAATGCAAGAGACTTGAGAAATCCACTTTCACAACACAGCACACAGAGAGAAGAAAATTCACTTTTCTTTCTCCAGTGCCTACGACGACAAATATCATTAGGCAGCAGTTAATATAAGAGGGAGAAAAACTATGTGTCTGGTAAAATTTGATGCACTCTCCCAGGGGAGAGTTACCTAAAAAACCAAAAAGACAGTACAGGTACCCCTCGACTTACCACAATTCATTTAGTGACCATTCAAAGTTACAACAGCACTGAAAAAAGTAACTTTTGACCATTTTTCACACTTATGATTGTAGTCACGCAATCAAAATCCAGATGTTTGGCAAGTGGTTCTTATGATGGTTACAGTGTCCTGGGGGTCATGTGATCAGGTTTTGCGACCTTCTGAAAAGCAAAGTCAAAGGGGAATCCAGATTCACTTAACAGTCATGTTACTAACTTACAAAAGCAGTGATTCACTTAACAAGAAAAGTCAAGAAAATGTGGCAAAAAAGTCATAAAATGGAGCAAACTCACTTAACAAATGTTTCACTCAGCAACATAGATTTTGGGCTCAATTGTGGTCCTCAATCGAGGGCTATTTGCACTATTTAGCTAACCATGCAATTAAAGATTTGTTTAATTGCTCTGCAGTAGTTCTTAAAAATAAAATAATCTCATTTTAATGGTCTTAAATGGAGGAAGAGGAGGAGGAGGAGGAGGAGTTGTCTTTGCTAGTCATATGTAAAGTGAACCTAGAAAATTGACTGAAATAAGTTTAATTTGGTATTGTCCATTTCATTAGCAGGCAGCAGGTCTTTTTCCATCTGGAAATCTGAGGAAGAAAATGGGGAGTTTCTGCATGCAAAGCATGTATTGAGCCACTGAGTTACTGCCATTCCCAATAGGATTATATTAACATAATAAAGAAGAAAGGCATATTATGCAGTGTACTCCTAATGCTTTTCAGCATGCAGGATTAATTTCCTGGCAGAGCAGACTTTGCAACAATAGGTATTAGGCAGGTAATTGGGGAATCTAGATGATGGTATCCCATTGCCATTATTTGATCTTCAAGTAAACCAAATAAATAAAGAAACCTGGTGGATTTGTCTCTGTTAGCAATTCCAACTATTTCTCAAAAGCTGTATCAAGTGTGTAATTGATGCTTGCAACTCAAGGCAATAATATGGAATGAAGATACCAGAATCCCATCCCACGAAATGCTGCCTATTCAAACACTGACTCTTAAAGTTGCTAGAAGGTTAAGTAAATATCTGTTCTAATTGACTCATCATTTTTAATATAAGTCAGGAAACAATAATATACAAATAATAAATAAACCCTGTTAAATAGTCACAAGAATGGATTAATGAATGGCTAGATTGTTTCCAATTTGGAGCTATGAATATGAAAAAAAGAGAGGGCTTCGATGGCTAAAAAGCAATAAGAACATGTTCCTCAAAAAAAAAATGTTCCTTGGGGAATAATATTTATAATAATTATTATTGTTAATAGTAGTAGTAATCCCAAAGTCTCTTTTAATAAAATAAATCATTTCTGCATAAAAGCAAAAAGACAGATAGTGGAGAGATATAAATGATGTTTAAAAGATTTCCATAATATTGTTGTTGGAAAAGTTGTCAGGGATATGGAGATCATTACACACAAAATACTCAATGGCTCATACAATATGGACTATATTACCTTCCCTAACATGGGTATATCCCAGATTCATGGAATTCCATCCCCAGAACTGGGAGAAAATTTCATTCTCAATTGGAAATAACTTAATTGCTGAAAACCTTATAAGCCCATCCCTTTCATCTCAATAAAACCTGCTAAAGATGATTCAGAGAGAATCTTGCTTGGAATAATTACTTTTCGTTGAGCTGTCAAGGGCCAGATAGTTAGACCATATCTCTTTAGCACATTCTTATTTCTACATTGCTAAGTCATATTGTTTGCTACAACATTTTAATAACACCAGTTACAGTAGAATTTGAGGCCATTTACAAAAAAAAAAAAAAAAAAGAAGGAGGTGGGAGGTTAAGAAATATGAAATATAAATAAATAAAATATATTCAGTAGAATCAGAAGATGTCAGGAACGATTTAAAGGCAGCCTGCATACAATTAGGCTGCAAATCCTCAGCAGAACTGCCAGGTTTTAAGAGATTTCTAAGAGTTGAGGAGTTTGAAGTCACAACTGCAAGGTAGGCAGCTGTATAAATTGACTAAATAGATAAATAAACCCAGCATTTTAAATTGGAATCAGACATAAATTCACAACTACTGTATATCATAGGTGACTAAATAATCTCCAGTACTTCTAGTTAACAGATGGACTATTACATTTTAGATCAATTTTGATTCCAAATCATCTTCAAATGCAACCCACATACCCATTGTAATAGTCCAACCAAGAGTTAAGAAAGGAATCAGTCACCAAAGCCAGGATTTTCTGAGGAAGATATGTCCACAATTGGCATACAACAGACCTGCTCCTAAGATATGAATATAACTCCAAATTTTGGACTTGCTTCTTGAGTGAGAGTGCAATCTTATCAAGCTAGAATAGAGTCATATATCTATCACTACCAAGGAATAAGTCCATCTTGCAGGAATTGAATCTGAGCCAGTACATATGTTGATATATTCCAAGGTCCACGGTTATATATGAACAATGAAAATTGGCTATTAATCTTATATTGTGCCATCATCAAGCACTTTAGAAGAAAGTAAAAACCTTAGCAACTAAAACCCAAAACATAAGTTGTGACAACATTCTGGCTATACTCTCCAAACCTTTGCCAGTTTCTAGCTGGCTTTCAGGCTGGAACAGCCCATTCGTTTTGCTAGTTTAACAAGTTATCATATTTAACTTGAACTGTGTTAACATCTCAGCTTGCCTGCCAACATTTACGATAGCTAAAGAGGTTTTGGGATGTCTCTCCAGGTCCAAATTTTCTTCAGTGCCAAAGGAGCATGAAGTATACTTACACAGTAAGTTTCTTTTCACCAGATAAAAAGTCTTCAATTGTATTTCCATGTATTCTATTGTGAGTTAAATTCCAGAAACTGATTGCACAGAACTCAGCACTCATCTGCAACATTTAATATCACTGAAATAAAACTTATATTCAATTCCTTTAAAAATCCATTGTCCTTGGTTACCTTCAGTAACTGCACTACCTTTGAACCTGAGGGTGGGTGGAAGGCCAGGGTATGCTCTAATTTGGAAAGACAATTAAGTCTACTAAAAATTTATAACATAGAATTATCACTCTCAGATACTTGGCAGATTTTACATGCTGGTGAAAATAACCTCATATTTTATTCCCCAATCTATACATCTTATTCCTGCTTAGAGTGCTTTCTTAATTATCTCTCCAACCTTCTGCCACATGATTTCCTTAAGTACAAAGTGGAAATATTTCCATTTCATTCCATGCCATTTTGCTAACTGCAAACTCTTTTAATTGGTAACTTTACTCCATCTATTTAAAGAACAATTATTTCCTGTATTTCTGGAAGAAAAGCAGAAAACCTTTACATCCTATAATCCTATTTTGCACCATAACTCTATATTGTCCTACAATATGGCCTACATTTATCCAAGGCATAAAAGCATTATTTTTTTCCAGCTTGGAGAGCTATTTTAGATTCTTAAACTTAAAATTCCTTATTGTTGCAATGATGTCATGCATCATTTTCCATACTGCTCCAGAAACAAATTAAAAGCTGTTGGAAAGTCTTACAACTTTTTTTTTCCCCTCAAGGCCTGTGTCATCTCCTATTCTTCTGAACACCAATTTTATTTGCTTGGTAAAAAGCCAAAAGAAATACTGGCTCAGTCTATTAGATTTCTGCAGATGTCCAAAGGTCAATTTCCAGGGATAAATAGTGGGGAGTTGAGATAGGGTGTCAAACATGGCTAAAGCCAAGACACTGGAGCATGGAGTTTTCTTGCCTAAATTTTGCCTCAGTGGAGCAGGACAGAGAAATGCTCAAGGCAACTGAGGCATGTCTGTGTGTAATGCTGACTGACATCACCCTAGGCTGAGGTGGGCAATATTTTTTTCTGAGGGGCCACATGAGAAATTGGGACTGTTGTGGAGGGCTGACATCCCACTGCCAATGGTGCCAAAGCACACCTCCACCCCCCATGCTAACATTGTGGGCCAGATTGGGATCTCCTGCAGGCCAGATGTGGCCCATGGGCTGTAAAATACCAAGGTTGCCCATAGACTTCACCTTTTCATTCAGGTCAAGATCTCTCAAATCACTTTAAGAGGTGCTCACTTTAAAGAGATAAATTTATTTTATGGAAGTGTTCCATTCTTGTATTGAATTGATCTTGAATTGTTTACATTTTTACTTTTCCAACTGATATGCAGATATGATTTTAATACTATGTTGCTAAAAGCTTTGTTATCTTGAATTTAATGTCATTGATATTAGTCTGGTAAGGTCGTTTGAGTTCAGTTGTTTGGCGAAAAAATAAAACTCCATATTGCAGTGTAGAAATACTATTTCCATACATATGTATGCATCCTGTATGATGATAATATAGGCATTGATAAGTAGATAAGAAAAAGTGTTGTGGGGGAGGAAATGTTTCTCCAATAAGCATGTCTTCCTAGTGTTGGTTTATAACCTGTATCTTACAATACAGTGGTAAAGAAACAATTGCTCAACCCACCTTTACAACTGATTGTACAGTGTGAGTGACAAAATCTACTCAAATTCATTCATCTTCATCAGTTTATTCAAAGTATCAAACTTAAAAGCCAACCTTCAGTGCCAAAGAATCCTTTTTTTTCAACTTTTCATTCCATTTTGTATGTCTGTGCAAATTGGTCTTGTTTTTGCAAATATGCAATGGGCTCCATGGCATTCATGTGAGAAAGGCTTACCGTGAATGTGTGAATCATGGGAAATAGCAAACACAGACTTATGACAATGTCATTAGAAGCACAGTAACTCCAAATAAAATAGAGGAAAATATAAACAGGTGAACATGTTTAAAGTCATAGGCAGTAAACTTCACTTTGCAGGCTATGTCATTAGTCCTTAAAAGTGAAGCTGAATGCCTATGATTTTAAACATGTTTATCTGTTTATATTTCCTCCATTTTATTTGGAGTTACAGTGCTTCTTATTAAAATTAAATGATTGATTAAATAGATAACTTACTGATAGTTTGTTCCAAGTACAGGAAACATTTTCACATTTCTAACATTTTCACGATGACACAACAGGCCAGTTTACCACGGCTCAGTGAATCTTCACTTTGACGATTAAGGATGATCAAATCACCCATTCAGAGAAAATCTTCAGATGAAGTCAAGGAATTGAATTATACCTAATCAGATGCTTTGGATTTATTGGAAGATTGGATGGATTTGCTAATGTGCCTACATTTCGATTGATTATATGCCACCAAGTCAGTGTCTCTAGGATGATTTGTCCTCAGCCTGATCCCTCAGGCCTTCTAGAGTTGCACCTATTGCTGCTGTAATTGAGTCCATCCACCTCTTTTTCTCTTCCATCTTTCACAGCATTATAGACTTCTTCAGAGAGCTAACTCTTTGAATAATGTGTCCAAAATATAATAATTTGAGACTAGCCATTTGTGGTTCTAGTAAGGATTGATTTGTTATTTGATCCATTCGTTTGTTTTTCTTGGCTGTCCAAGACTAAAGTTCAAAAGTATCAATACAATTTCTATCGTATTTCTTCCAAGTCTAACTTTTGCTTCCATAGCTGTATTCCTGGAAATACAATGCCTGCATTAATTTTGTGCATACAAAATTAATTGAACTGAGCTGAACTGAGTTGAATTGACTCAGGTCATTGAATCAAATCAACCCATTCTAAACATATTGTTCAATTGTATTGATCATATGAATTGGATCTTCAATGAATTACATGCACATTCCTCACTGTTAACCTGATTAAACTGACCTAATGTTCTATTATTTTGTCATTGAAAAAAGTATACCTCTTTTAGTGGCATATTTCTACATGATAATACACAATACATATACCTTTTATGATAATGATAAGATGAACATCCATTTATTTTATTTATTTATTTTATTTTATTTGGTTTGTCAATTGCTTGCAAGATAATAGGTATAAGTATAAACATAGTTATGGATACATGGATACATATAAAAAAATAAAAGAAACAATAGGACAGGGATGGTTGGAACTTATGCACACCCCCTACAGAACTTATGCACACTCCCTACAGACCTTTTAGGAAAGGGGTGAGGTCAATCATAGAAAGTCTAAGGTTAAAGTTTTTGGGGTTTGGGGAAGAAACCACAGAGTCAGGTAGAGTA
>BHFT01000184.1:0-28389 GCA_004320025.1 Laticauda laticaudata | reverse complement strand
GATGAAATTGCAGTGGACGGATGCTCGACGGATAGAGCGTATGAAACACGTATGCAATGAGTACACAACGGATGCAAAGCCTTTTCCAACGGATGGCAAGCTTTTTTTAACGTTTTACATCCTCTTTGCATCTGCAAGTGCAGTGGGACCGGGCCTTTAAGCTGAATAAATAGGAGCAAAGAAAGATTTCCTCCCAAAATGCTTTAACAAGTGGCTAACCAAAAAGTCATGTTTTTATAAATTATCAATATGGATTGCAATTCTATATTGCCTTCTCAATATATATAACTAACTAACATCTGAACATGTTAATACATTATCAACCAATTATTCCTACTGTAGTAGCAACTTTGGAAACTAGAGAAAACTACTTGTTATTGAAAAATCAAAGGTACAGTACTTTGCAGTCTAGAACTTACATTATGTTAGAATATCTTTAATTTTAATAAGCATGCCTATTAAATATTTTTCACCCTTATCTTGATATTTGATTTCACTTTGCTCTCTGCCATGACTTAACAGTTATACTGATTTAGAATAAGAATTATGGTCATGTTCTGTTTTGGGTGAATTCCATACTTTTGGCAATTTATGAAAAATTTAGGGCAGAAAGATCCAGAAACACACTTTGTTCTACTTGAAAGAATTTTCTAGAACTCTGCCCCAAATATGTTGATTTGGTAGAACTAAAAAGATTTTTCAAAAAAACCCTTTTGAAGGTTGATTGTGAAAGGACTTGATGGGAAGGGGAAAAGGGGAAATAATGTATTTAGCTTATATGAATATTGCAATTAATCCACCATTGATTACATCTATTGCAGCCTTTTGGACAAATGATGATACAAGGAGTGGGAAAATTCTCCACCTTATTTTAAACAATATATTTTAAACAATATATCTCACTGAAATAATAAATTATTTTGATAAGTTTTTCTCTGTGAAAGACATTTTTCTATATGCCTGTTTTCTTAAAATCATTTATCTCCACAAGGGGCAGCAGCTCCATTCGGTTTTGATCCTACAGTATTTAATGTATACAGTTTAGTCTATCAGTGTGGGGTGACCACTTTCCCTTTTGGCTTACTTTAAAGTCCCAGTGGCCGATGGACGCAAAACGTATGCATAAAGGACACAGCAGATGAGCAAAATTTCAGGGGTGGCTCCATCCGTTGTCAGTTGTGCAATCCGCTCCCAAATAGTGGCGAAAATTTGCATAAACAGAATGGAAAAAGAACGGAGTGGGTAGTATGTAGTGGGGATGTTAAACAAATGTTCATAGGAAGCCTAGCGAATTGAAAGCGGATGGAAGCGGATGCAGCATCTCCGAAGGGTTCCGGGGGAGATTTCGAAGCGAATGCATAGCGGAAAGGGGTGGATGCATCGGCGGACGAAGTAGATGCATCACGGACACGCTATAGGAAACAAAGGGATGGCCACGCGATGTGTATCGGAGTGCAAAGCGTTCACTCGCGTATGCGGGAGTATGAATTGCGTCAGCTCCGCGGAGTATAAAAGGATGCAGCACGCATACAGGGGAAAGACATACTGACCACAATACATCTTGCAGGACATCATGGTTCGGTCAGTCAAGGCCAAGAAGAGGAAGCCCGTGCCAACTTGTTCAAGCCCTGGCAAGGTGAAGAAAGGCGAGAACCAGCATCCCACCTGTGCTGCACTGACTCTGAAGCTGCTGCTCGCTGCTGTGGTGGTGGACCAGCACAAGGCCCTCAAAGTCCTGCTGCCTGAAGGCCCTGCTGCTCAAGCCCCTGAAGGCCCTGCTCAAGCCCCTGCCCAAGAAGAGGAAGGAGGAAGGAGAAGGGAAGAGGAAACAGTACCACCGTTTCCGAGGAGCGAGGAATGAGGTGCTGGAAATGGCTGAGGGAACGAGTACCTCTGGAGAAAGGCCACAGACTGTATCGGGACAAAGAAGAAGAAGCAGGCAGCTTGGAGAGACATGGCAGAGAGCCTGGGGTACACTATAGAAGTACTCCTTGGATGGTGGAAGCACATGCACACCTGGTAATGGCAAGCTACACCTCAAGAAATCCGGGCAGGCCGCTGTCAACTCACTGACCGCGGGAGATGTATGTCATGGCAAAGTGCAGTTTCCTGGAGAGTGAGATCCGCCAACCGAGGAACAACCCCTTTGAGACCCCTCTCCCTTCAAACAGCCCACAGACAGCCAGTCCTCTTCCAGCCAAGAGCCAGCGAGCCTGTCGCAGGCAGGTGTCTTCAGAGGCCCCACCAGCAGAGACCTCCCCAACAGCTGCACTCCCCATGCTGGTGGACTTGGAGGATCCCGTGGAGGATGAGCCCTGCTGTCACAAATGGAGGAAGAAACAGCAGCCACCAAGAAGCCAACCACCTCCACCCCCACCCCAGCTCCAGAGGATGAAGGCAGAGAGGCAAACTGGAGGGCCAGGAACCACAGTGTGCTGTTGGAGATCAGGGACACACAATGAAGACCAGCACAGAACTTCTCTCTCAGCTGGTCCACTGCAAACATACCATCCTCGGACCCCGAAGGAACACTTCATCACCTATGTGAGCCAACCCTGAGGGACCTGCCCAGGCCCATTACCAGGTGATGAAGCAGAAGATCACAGCACTTCTGCACCGACCCTCAAGGCCCAGCTGAAGCTGCTCCTACCCAGTCCAGGTCTGCTCCTCACCCCAGGCGATGTCAACAGCCTTCCACGGCTTTCAACAGCCTCCTCACCTACCAAGGCTACGACTACCAGAAACTTCCCACAGCAGAAAGCAGAAACTTACCAGTCCCAGGCCCAGGTTCTTCGCACGCCACAGACGCCAGTCCTCACCCAGCTGGCAGACCAGACATCTCCACTCCTTCTTCTCCACTCCTCCTTCCTCCACCCCACAGCCAAGCCCGTCAACGGACAATCTGTCATCAGTATTGGGCCTGACATCTCAAGTCCTTGATGAAGGCCTCTCAACCCTCATGGGCACTGAGTCAGCTCTCGGATAAGCTTCCTGAACACATCACCACTTTTGTACCCTCGGGGCCAACCACCCCAATGGTGCCGCTTCAGACCAGCACTCAAGCCACAGCCACCTCCACAGTACTCTGCCCGCGTTAATAGCTGAGACCATGGACATGACTTAGAAGTGACTGAGAAGTAGTGTCAGAGACTGAATTGTACTTGTTAAGTTTTATCTTTGCTTAAGACACTTTACTTGGTTCATTTTGCTTATTTAATACAGTCATAAAGTTTACCTAAGAAAGTTTATCTTTGCTTAAGACACTTAATACAGTTTACCTGGGTCATTTGCTTATTTTAAATAAAGTCATAAAGTTTACCTAAGTAAGTTAATAAAGTTTATCTTTGCTTAAGACCTTAGTTTACTTGGTTCATTTTTTTTACTTATATAAAGTTGTTTGGTGAAAACTTTGAAAAATGGTTAAGCTTTGCATGCTTGTGGGATTGATAAGGATAGTTGTGGGATAGATAAATCTCCAGTGCAACCATAGTGGGACTTGTATGGTCCACCATCACAGCAATCCAGATGATTTCTCCCTTTTATAGAAATATCGGTTGTCCGCTAGGTGTTCCTCCTACATACTCTAGCACCACCTCCAGACATCCTAAATATACAAGATACATCCCAGATACAAACGTTTTGTCCATTTTTAATCCTTTATATATGAGATGCATACGCTTACCATCCTTTCTTAACGCTCACTAACGTGTTAGACGTTCCTTGTACCTTTGTTTCCTCCTCTTTCCGTTCAGCTGCTAGCAGTTGAGGGGATGGCCAGAGGATGCAGAGAGGGTACAGCGGACGTTTAACGGATGATAACGGACATAGAACATACAATGTTTGTTGCCCGTATATGTCGCGGATGTACATTGTACGCGGTGGAAAGTTCAGCTCAAAATTTCTTGCACGGATGAAATTGCAGTGGACGGATGCTCGACGGATAGAGTGTATGAATCATGTATGCAATGAGTACACAACGGATGCATAGCCTTTTCCAATGGATGGCAAGCTTTTTTTAACATTTTACATCCTCTTTGCATCCGTTAGTGCAGTGGGACCGGACCTTTATATTCTGCTTGTTATGCTGCATATTTAACTCTTGTCATGCACAATCTATTCTGTTATAAAATTAAACAGCCAATATTTGGCCCTGCTAAGGGTCACCTTGACTGAAATCTTCTGGGTACGCAGATCAAGAATGGCATATAAATACTGAGGAAACAGTTTCAGTGAGCAGTTTCAATAATCAAAAGAGTATGTAACTCAATTCTTCTTCATGCTTATTTCTATGAAACATGACAAATTCCATCTCCTGATAACTAGTTATCATGAGAATTTTATCATGTACAAAGTACTTTACAATTTAACAAGCTATATTTTAAATAAGTGGATCAAATACAATCGAACTGCCTATATTGATTACCATGAAATTTGGTATAGTTCATCACCCCATAATAATCTATGTTTTGTGTTTTTTTTTCTAGTTGAAGCCAAAAAAAGATAGGCACTTTACCTCTTTCCCATGTTACATAATTTGAAAATTTATGAAAATCATATTCTGGAACCAGGAACTATTAGAATGGGCTACCATCAGACCAATCTGGGGCATGAAGGACTATTTCTGTAATACTAAACACAATCCTTGAAACAAATTAATCAATCTAACAGATCAATAAGAATACGAACTGTGAGGCTTATTCATAATAATAATAATTATAACTATTACTATGAGCCTTACTAATTATAGAGTCCAAGCCAACAGGCCTGTGCAACTCTTTGAAAATAATTAGATGTTTCAAAATTAATAGAAGAAAAAGTCTTCAACTTTTTAAAACAGCTACACCTTTCCTCAAATCACGAAGCTGTTCTCTTTAATTGCCACATGATATTGGGAAACAACACAGCTGTTTTAAAGAGCTGCAGACAAGTGTTACATTCACACCATTCTGCCTTCAAAATAGTTCTGAAAGTTAATATAAAGCACTATACAGCTATAAACGCCAGTACAAATTCCCAAAATGATTTGAATATTTTCCAGGCAAGCAATAACAAACTCAGATCAGTTTTGAGGATAAAATAAATGTGAAATTTAGTTACTGATATCATTAAAAGCAAATTCATGAATACAGGATTTTTTGTGCATGTGTGTACTTTTTATTTTGCTTTTTATTTTTCTTCTAGTAATCATAGCCAAAACATTCAAAGCATCTCATCCTTATAGAAAAAAACTATTCATCTTCTATTCCATATTTCGAAAAAGAATTAAGAAAATTCAGGTAGCGAAGAGACAGTTAGACAAGAAATGAACAACTAGGTAGCCATCATATGCATACACCTGATATTTATAGACCCCCATAAACATGAATATGCCACATTTTACTGTATTTTTACCCATGGGTAATACTTTTTATTACTTTATAACATTTTATAACATGAAAGTACAATTATGCTCACGTAATTCTGGTCAGTCTATGTTCTATTGAAAGTATTACTTCAGTTCATATTAGCCAGTGAGGGAGAAGTGTAGAGAAAGAAAACTGCCAATATTATATTAAAAATAAATACAAGAATTTGGTCACATACATAACTAGAGTCCATATTGCCTTTAATTTAATGCCTAACCTCGTTCTCCTATATATTTAAACATTTGTCAAAAAATAAGTAATATGGCTGATAACATTTCCATATGGATAATATAAACATGACATGCAGTTTTTTTCACAGTCCAACTAGATCAATATTTCAACTGATAATCTTATTATAAACAAAATATTTAAAAGAAGTAATATAAGCTTATATAAATAGTAAATATTAGAAAGCCAGTATTAAATGATATATCCAGCAATTATCAAAAATAATTACATAGCAAAACTTCCTAAAACATTGACTAACTTTCAATTTTTCAGTGCCATTCTGCCTCCCGATTTTCAAACTTACACACTATTTTCATTCCAAATCAATTAAAAATTGCCAAAGTAACAGGAATAAGAAATTGCCAAGATAAGATAATGTTCATGAACCAGTTGAATAAATAAAGTCAGCCAGGTGTCTCTGAGTTTTAGGCTAACTTTGGGCCAGTCACACATTCTTAACCGAACACATCTTAGAGCAGGGGTCACTAATATGAATTTTGACTGACAGTGGCTTGCTGAAGTTGGTGGGTGGGGGAGAGAGAGAGAGAGAGAGAGAGACAGAGAGAGAGAAAGATCTGATCTAATCCCGCCTCCCCATCTCTCTACATACACACACACACACAGAGGCAGGGGTGGGATTCAAATTTCTTAACAACCGATTCTTGGGCAGGGCCTAATTTGTGAGTGTGGCTTGGTGGTCATGTGACTGCCTGGGCATGGCTTGTATGTAAATATTATAAATATTTATGTAAATATTGATTTTTTNTGTGAGTGTGGCTTGGTGGTCATGTGACTGCCTGGGCATGGCTTGTATGTAAATATTATAAATATTTATGTAAATATTGATTTTTTTTATAAAAAAAGAGTAACCCAAAATCAGGCAAAGCAGGCAGGCAGATTGAGTTGCTTACAGAATCACAGACTCAGAGATCTATCTTTCTGCCATTGGCTACCTGAGCCTGTCACATAAAATTTGCTTGCAAGCAAACATATGCTAGCAAACAAACTCACAAAGTTAACTCACAACCATGTATGTAAATATTGAATTTTTTACACAAAAAAGAGCAACTTTTACCCAAAATCAGGCAAGGCAGGCAGGCAGATTGAGTTTCCCACAGAATCACAGATTCATTCAGATCTATCTTTCTGCCATTGGCTACCTGCACTGAATAATAGAAGCTTCAGTCCAAAGGGAGGTTCACCTCTGCTTAAGTAGAGCCAAAGATCAGCTAGAAAGCAAGAAATGCAACAGTTGCCTGCTTTCTAGCTAATCTAAATCTCCCAGCACAGCAGAACAGCTGATAGTCCGGGGGAAAATAATAAAAGGAAAAATAGCAACTTAGCAGGCAAGTTTGCCAGGTAAGGAATGAGTGGGTGGGGAGGGTTTCTGCGGGCCATGTGGGCAGCACAGCCTTGTGTTCCAGAGCAGCCTGGATTAATTGCTTTGGGGAGTGCTCTGGGCGTGACATACCAAAATTTTCTCACAACTCACTGGTTGGTAACCACTGCCTTAGAGGGTTCTTGGAAGTAAATGAGAAGCATTATGTTTAGTATCTGACAAAATTCAGACATAAATCTAATAAATGAATAAATCAAATGTACTTATCATTTATCACAATAAGATTATAAATCAGGAAATATTTTCAAATATACAATACATGGCTTATTCAATGCATTAAATAATTTAAAACAGATGTAGCTCATTACTTAATATAAACTGTTTGTACAAAGATAAGTTTTTCTTAATATACATACCCCTTGAAGCCCTTGAAATTGTACTGAAGGTCGAGAAGGAATTAAATTCTAAAGGAAAAAAAGCAAAATAATTACAAACTTAAAAAGTAAAAAGTATTTTAGCAAAATAAAGGATTATGTAAATAATGCATATTTAACAGAAGTATGTTAAGAGATACCATAAGAAATTATATACTCAAATAATTTCTAATATTATAGACTTTAGATCTGGAATCTCTGAAACAACATTTGTACTTCTAATTAAAATAGAAATAATGTACCAGTGGAAAACAAATAAAATTTAATGCATTTAGTTTGAATGTAAAAGATAAGCAAAACATTACATGATTTGCTGTTAATATTAACTAATTCAGGATCTATTTGAATAGTTGCTAGACACATAATACATTATTAGTTTTAGAATGCTCACACAATGAATAGCATTTAAAATATTAAATAGTAAATGGCTTGTCAAACTAAAATAGAGTGCTCTAAAGAAACCAGTAACTGTGAATCAAACCACTGGAAATTATATGTATATAAATAAAATATTTTTATTTATTATGATAAAATAATTATGAAAATACTAAATGCTTTAGTATTTTGCTTTTATATAAAGTAATGCTTTATTATGAAAATACTAAAAGTCAGGCTCTTCACTCAATGCAAAAAACGATAAAACAACAATATTTAATTGTTAAAGAATCAATTTATCCCTGAACCATAATTTTTGCTAACACAAAGCTCAGGCTATGAAATAGCAAATGATATCTATATACCAAATTTTGATTTCCATAACCACCCTCAAGAATGCACTTCGGGTGGCATACATCATTTTTCTGTTGCCTTTCATATTACTGCAATATATTGAAGAAAAAAATTAATTTCTCAAAATGTTAACACAAGCTACATCTTTTTCCTGACTCCTACATCAGTTTTAGAAGCTATTCCTGTCTGTCTCCCCATCATTAATTCCTTTGCTAGGCAAAATGTTAGCTGTATAAGCTTGAAAAAAACAGCTTCCTTAACAATTAAAACAGTTAAAACAACTGCATATTCTGAACACCTATTTCAAAGAATTTAAATAGCCCTAATAAGAATAACAAAAACTATTAACCAATTTAGTTATTTTTTTAAAAAAAGTAGTCCACAGTAGTCCTCAATTAATTCATTTCATAAAAATAATCAATCAATAACTCAATAGCTGTAAAATGATTTTTAAAATATATTTCGGTATTGTTAAAATTAATTTATAGTATTAGGAAACATCAATTATAAGAAGTTTACTTTAAAAAGTGATCTCCCCTCTCCTTAGCTTTAAACCTGTGCATTGATGGCGAACCTTTTCAGCACTGAGTATCCAAACTGGAATGCTTGTGCATGCGCATGTGCTAGAGCACCAGAAACCCGAAGACCAGCTGGCTGGCGTACGCATGCCTGGTTTTTTGGATGTTTTTCAGGCAGTTTTCAGGCCATTTTGGGGCTGTTTTCAGGCCATTTTGGGGCTTTTGGCCCGAAAATGCCCCAAAAGTGGCCTAGAAAATGGCCCAGAAAACAGCTGGAAAACGGTCTGAAAAACACTGGAAAGTAACCTGAAAAATGGCCTGAAAATGCTCCAAAAAAAGCCTGTTTTTTGACTGTTTTTCTTACTGCACTCCAGTGCCCACAAAGGCTAGCTGGCTGGCTAACCCTAATTCTAACTAAAAGAGCATCTGGTGATGGTGCACGTGCCCACAGAGAGGGCTTTATGTGCCACTTCTGGCATACGTGCCATAAGTTCGCCATCACGGCTATAGTATCAGCTATCTTACAAAAAGGCAAATTTATAGAATTTAATTCAAGTAACTTTATTTTACCACTGACAGAGATAAGAAAATGGATAGTAGAGATTTCATTACTTAAAGATCGGCTTTATATATATAAAACGCTAAATCATAGTTCAGTGCTGAGTATATGAGCCAAAATGTGTTCTCATCTGGCTTGGCTTCAAGAGCAACACTAGAAAATGTAGATTTGGTTTTCAATTACACCAAAATAGTAAAACTCTTTAACTAGTTTATTATGGAAAAAAAACTTCATAAAATATATTTGTATCTTTCCATCCTCTTCCTGCAGCTCTGTCAGCGGAGAGAGTTGAATTGGGATACCAAAACAAAAGTGATTATGACTGTACACAGCCTCCACGCAGCTCCCAGCCTCACATTTCTGAGGCTCCAAAACATCTCATTCTACTCAACTTTAATTTGAACGTAAAGAAGAAATGTTGTTTATGTGACAAATTTTAATAAATTAACACTTATTCCTATGCATATTTAAGAAAATAACTGGCCTGCCAGATCAGGCAAAAGCCCATAAAAATGTAGTTTTTTTAACACTGAAAGAAGCCAACCAGATAAGAAATATCTAGCTCCTGTTATTATTCCCCTTGAGTTGGTATTTAGAGCATACTGCCCCCAATCTCAAGACAAATGGCCTTTTTACAGTTAGCACTAGATTTGTACAGTGCATCAACAAAAGTGTTTTCTGTGCATGGACACCCATGTTCAGACAATCAGAGTCAGTTTTTGAAGTAACAATTTCAAAGCAGTTTCTTTAATCCTTTAAGGAGGAATATTTCAATCAGAGGAATACAATACATTTGACAAAACACGCTTTTGGTCAGCTCTATTTAATATTACATTTTAAAGTGATTGTGCTATTTTAAACCACTCTAAAAATGTTGCAAAATAAAAGAAATCTAGGCTGATGGGTGCAAGTAGCTGACCTTGGCTCCTCTTGACAAATAAATTCTGTTCATTCAGGCAGCCTGGCTCATATTTGGACAGGAGACCATCAGGAAATACTCAGGATGCAGGTTATTGGGAAGTAGAAAAAAACCCTTGGCAAGAAAGCATCGGCAAATGAATTCTGTATTTTTGCCAACTAACCTACATGGACATTTCCACAAAACTCAAGAACTGAAAAATTGCATCGTTCTGATCGTTTGCTCAACTACATGCTTAATTAAAATGAAAATGTAATGTATGTACCTAAACTATCAGGCCCAAAGAACCAAGAATGACGTGTCGAGTTACTTCTGAGTAGTTCTTTAGTGTTGTTCAGCTATTAACAGAATCTTGTCAGACTATAGCAACTATCTGCAATAACAATTAGATACATTCTGTGGACTCCTGGGGGAGGGGTTGCCATCTTTGCCCTCTTCCTGCTTCTCAGACATTCCAAACTGGGAAAGAGCCCCTCCCTCCTGCAACTCTGGATTACATTCCATCACATAAACACTAGGAAACTGGACAACAGCACTGCAGTAGATTGCAACAGATTAGGTGCAGAACTGCCATAACTATGTTCCTCAAGCATCATCCAGCTTTTGGCAATGTATGTAAAAAATGCTAACCCTATCTGCATCTATTTGTAGGCTACTTTTATAAAATCCGTAGAAACTCAGAAAATAATATTTTTAAATAATGTACAAACAATACAGATTCTTACCTTTATTCCATAAATTTTGTTGTTAGAAAATCTAATGTTCAATCACAAGTCTATATAAATCTATTTAATGAATAAAACAAAAATCCAGATTTCTGAATCACAGGTAGCCAACCTTTCCCATAAGTTTTTTTAAAAAAGTTAACTATGAACTTCTCCTGACTTAATGTCAATCATTAATAGAGCAGGCTTGATTGAATAGTGATTACATATTTTGTCTGCTAAAATGGTTTCCAGAAGAGCTTGAGATTAATAAGAATAAAAAACTGGGAATACAGGTATTGTAACTCGGGGGGGGGGGGGGGNGGGGGGGGGGGGGGGGAATAATTCCTTCTCCCAACCTTGTGTGCATTTATTTTTCCCTTTAATCTCCCTCAATTTCTAGGGTATCAGCCAGATTGACTAGGGGCAATTGAATACCTGCCCTGTTCTTTGGAAGCTTCTCTGTTCTGACTAGCTCTGGAATAATGATCATGGCCATATGTGGAAATTGAGCAGAGTGACTGAAGTTACTTTAGCTAGTAATAAGAGAAGCCACCTGCATACGAACTTGAAATCAAAAGTAAATACAGATTTGTCCCTACCATAGCTAGCAACATTAATGGAGGGCTGCAAAAAGAATAATGGTGCACAGTGAGTGAATAGCTAATCCTACACTAGAAAATCAGAAATGCTGCAAGATATGCCCATTGCCTTTAATGACAATTTCACCATTTATTTTAAAATGCAGGATATTCATCCCATGTATACTCAGTGGGAGGAAGTAACCCCTTTCCCCCGAATAAGCATATCACATTTACACTAATGACATTTAAAACAGTTTTGAATACCAAAGTACAGAGATCTACATGTTTAAGTAATTCTTCACATAGCTTGGTCTGTAACTACTTAGGGATCTTAGCTCAAAAACAGAATTCTGAATTTGTTCCCAGAAATCCACATAGAAACTTAATCAGTGCCAGGATAAAAGGCAGGAAATCAGATGTACATGTATTTTTTTGTATTGACCATAACTACCAGATAGTTATAAGATGATAAAAGGCCCTGATATTCATCAAATTCTGACAGCATTTATTTTGAGGCTTATCTTCCAGAGAATGATTACACTATTTAGAATAGTGTTAATTAGAATAGTGCTAATGTATGCTTAGATACTAATATAGTAAGACTGATCACAGATTAGCAACATAAAATGAGTTGATCACAGAGATACTTTCATCATTATATTTGAATGAAATTAAAATTTTATTTGAGTAGAGACAGTCAAATATAAGACAAACTATCATGGATTAATATTAGTATTAGTTTACTTTATTAATCATTACAGATGACATTTGAACATAGCTTAAAAATTTGAGTTTCTATAAATGATATATGCACTTCATAGCTAATACTGCCCATTTGTAAGACAATAATGTGAAAGTTTCAATTTCTATGTTATTTATGCTATATTATAGTATGCTATAAAGCATATTAAAAGTGGTTGCATTTATTTTGAACGTAACCTTTTCAGTTAACATCTCTTTAAAGTACAATGTGCCATATTAATAAGAGACATGAGTGCTTATTAAATTAAGGAATTTATATTAAGCTTTTATATTGTTTTAAATTATTTATTGGGATGTGGCTATACATATGTCTGGTTACAATAGTGTTAAGACTTTTATGACTCTTGGATGACCATAATAAATGCAATACAACAAATAAATAAAATTAGTTCATATATATTCCTACTATATATAACATTTAATTATAGGAATTATTTCTTACTTTTTTATTATATGTTTAAGAATATTTTGCTGCTGAATTAGTTCAGTCAATAGAAAAGTCAATCTACTAATGTAAATTATCTTTTCAAATATAAGCAAGGCTAAATCTGACTATTACTTAGAAATTGGTCATTTTTAAGCTATCAAGAACTAGTTGATGGCTCTATAGATAACTGTCTAAATAATGTGTGTTCATTTATATCACAAGTTCTTTAAAAATTACACCTTGAAAAATTCAGTTTTTAATACAATTTTATGAGACAAATTAGATGGTCATCCTATGTTTTTCAAGTAATTAAGGAACCTGTTTATAATATTTGGAAATAAACATTGTATTTGCAGTATAGATTTATATATGCATTCTCTGAAATATGTTCTAGAATGAAATATCATTAAAGTTTTTCCCCAACGTAGAAAAGATTGTACACTTAGTATAATTTCTAATCCCTGTCATCCTTACAGTTTTTAAATTAATCATTTAAATGTTACAAGGCAAATGTAATTATTTTTCCATAAAAGAAAATTGAGATTAGCATTTTATGTAGTCATAAATGTGGAACCCAGGCCACTGCTTCAGATAAATTATTTTCCTGCTTTATGATATATTCTTAACACTTAAAACTGAATTAATTGTTTAACAAACTGTATATTTCAGAACAAAGTTGTATAGGATAGTAAAAATATTGTTTAAATTTTTTACCTTTATGTAGATTAGTTATTTCATATATATGAAGAGTTCTCATAATTTATTTTCTATAAAATAAACTGCTTCAAAAAATAAATGCAAGTGTATGACAATGCAGAATACCTTTGATTATAGAAATGTTAAAGGAATTTGAAGACAATCATTTTCAGTCTGAAATGAAGTGATAGTAATTTTAAAGCTAACCAAATACGCAGTACAATAAGATTAGATTTTCCTGATACAAGTATTAACTGTTTTTTTAAGACAGAGGGAAAAAACTTTATGTTACATTTCATTTCGTTGAAATAGAAGAAATTAAAAAATATCGATAATAGTGTAAATTTTGAGAATTGATTTTCTTCTTAAATGTTTGATTTAGATATCTACCTAAACTGCTCTAGTTTCAAAAAATAAAGGGAAGAAAATGTGGCAGCAATATGAACATGCAGCATTTTCTGAAACTGCCTTGTTCTTGAATATAAGTTTCATAGTAAAATAAGAATAATTACAGTTTCAATTCTTCAGTATCATATGCTAAAGCTCCAATCTGAAGTTGATTTGTAAGGATTATTTGGCATAAGTAATAATTTCCACTCATGCTTAACAAGGGAAAGAGCTTGATGTACTCAGTAATTATTCCATATATACCTCAGAGTGGCTATAGTTTGCTGAATGGGGAAAGAAAGCTGACCCAATCACACAACTACAGAAGAGCCAGATTCATTGAAGGAGGCTTATTTTGTTCACTATTTTTGATTGCTTATTATGAAAAACAACTATTAGTCATACAAAAAGGCACAACTTAGAGGTCAATTCTCAGAAAACCATGTCTGACTCATTTTTCTGCAAGAAGAACAGCTAGGAGAAAACAGGGTGGAGAATGGAGGAATAGTCTGCCATCTGTCAAGAACCTGTTATTTAAATTCTGTCTGGTTTAGTTATGTTCTCAGCTTATCTATTGCTCTTAGAAAGTTTAAAGGGGAAGAAGCCCTTTTGGGAAAAGCCTGCTGGTAAATGACTGGAGTATTTAAAAAATAAAAGAAGAAAGTTTGATCAGTACCTTCCCTTCTTCCTAGACCTAGAATCTCTGCAATTCAACAATCCCCCAAGATTTCTCCAAACACTCAGAGAAAGCCAGGAACAAAAGGAACTTAGACAAAAAGGGAAGCAAATTTAATTTGAAATTCCATGTTAAAATACCAGTTAATTAGAGCTTAAACCTTCTTGCTGGGCAGAGTAGCACACAGGAACTCTAATGTGCTTTGAACAAACACAAATGAGGGTTCGACTTTCCACTGAAAAGCTGCAGTAAGATAATAAAAGAGATCAGCAACTCTCCTGCCTCCTATTTCTACAAAAGAAGATTAACACAGATCCTACAGGTCACTTTTTGTTGATCTGATCTCCAATTTTCTTAAAGTGTTCCCAGACACTCATATATGAAGCTAATGTATCTTAATATGTAATCTTTTTTTCAAATTAAATATATTGCACTGAAAACTTGAATAGCTGTTAATGCCACTTCAGATAAGTGACACAATTTGGCCCCATCTCGATTTCTCATAGATTTCTCATGGGGATGGGGGAGAGAGCAAGAAAAAAGCCTATGGGGAAAGGGAGTCCGGATGGCAGGAAGATTTAATATTTCTGACATCATTATTAATGACGTGTAATAAATCTGTCAGTGTTAGAATTGTCACTTAAAAATTCAGCCATCGAACAGGCTTCATACAAACAAAAAGAAAACAGAGTCCTTGGATGTCCCCACAACCTATTTTATCCCACAGACATTTAATGGCAGCGACAGGCCAGAGGCAGAAGAGCAAAGCCCATAAATAAATGACAACTCAGCAGAATCGGTTTCATCTGGGAACGGCCGGCACTGGTCGCGGCTAGCTCCGGAGGTACAAGCTGGCACCGACACCCAGAAAGGCGACTTTCTTGGGAAAATGCCATTTTTATAAGATGGCATCAACCCCACGCAGCGTCACCCTTCATATCTTCCTGCCTGAAAGCAGCTGCGGCTCGGGAAACTTTGTATCCCGCAAAAGTTTTCTTTTAAAAAAAATTTAAAATAAAAAGAGCTCGTAAGGAAAATGGAAGAACAGAGAAACAGACTTTAGGAAAAGTTAAGGCTCTTGACTTATCCGGCAGCCATAGAAGGAAACCGAAGGAGATCCTTCTCTTCAAGAGAATCGAAAAGTGTCTCCCGCAGTTGCTTCCCCTCAACCTTCTCTTCCCTCCAAGCTCCATCCGATGAGGCAAGTCACTCACTCAGCCTTTGCCTCTGGAGAAAGGTTGTTGCCTCTTTCCATTTGTTAGTTTTCTTTTTCTTTTTAAAGAAAGGTCCTCACTCTCCGCGCTTCTCTAGAACTCCAGGGGAATCCCAGAGGGTCACCGACCCCATTATCCAAGCGAAGCGTCGCCTACTTCGGCGGCTAAGACCAGGTTACCCGGGGCTCTCCTCACCTTGCTCCCCTGGTAGTTCTCCAGTGCTCGAAAGGCGGTCTCGGTCAGCTTGACATGCAGCACCGTGATATTGTCCTGCGTGACTCTACCGCAGGACACGCCATACCTGCCCCCTTCCCGCAGCGACGCCATTTTACGCCACCTCCCGCCCCACAGCCGCCGCCGGGGCCTCGAAGCCGCCAACGGAGGCTGCTGCTGCTGCTGCTGCTGCTGCCACTGTAGCCACTTCGGCAGCAACAGCCATCCTGCCGCTGACGTACCAGGCAACGCGCAGCCGCCGCCTCCGCCGCCACCACCACAGCGGCACCCCGCCCACCCAGCTCAGCAGTAGCCTCGCCGCCCCTACCCCGACACCCCGGGAGCGCCGCCCCTTTTCCCCACGCGCCCGGCCCGTAGCCTGGTCGTGGCACACAAGACCCGCCCCACGCGCAGGCACCAGGCCCACCGCTCTTTCAGACTCCGCGCTGAGGAGCTTACCCGAGGTCAGCGGGGGGGGGAGGTGGGGCTACTTGGTGACGTGGGTTCATACGGTATTTGATCACGTTTAAATCATTATTGACGCTTGGGATTGAGTCACTTGTAGACTCATTATGTACGTTTGGTCTGAGTTGCCCTGCGTGATGTGGGCTTCCTTTTCTGTCACGACTCCGATGCCGGGATCAATTGCAAAACCTTTGCAGCCTAGCTTCCTTCCAGAGCAGATCTCTAAAATTTTAAATAAAATAAATGGGTCACCTTGTCTGAAATGGTATAGGGCCTCCTGCTTGAGCAGGGAGGGGGTTGGACTAGAAGACCTCCAAGGTCCCTTCACAGCTCTTTTCTGATTGAACTTCAAAACAGCATTCCCCTTTATTGCAGCAGCACCACACCTTCATGTGATTAGGACTACTACATATAAAGTTGAATGCCTGAAGAGTGCCTTCTGCGTGGTGTGCTTTTCTTTATGGAATTCAGGTGCCATTATTCCCTGATATAAGTGTGTAGTGTAGAAGTCCACGTGGATTGATTTACTGACTGGACAAGGTTGTGTGTACAACCTTCCGTTTGTACACCATTCTTAATGGAAAAACGTTGTGATTCCTTGAAAAGTAACAATTGTCTCATTGTGCATACTTTTGTGAATTGACAGTGTGTACTTAAAGTGTCATAAAACTATTTTTTGCTGCAAAAAGTAAGGGTTTCCTCATGTACATGGTTCATATGGGTGAAAATAGGCAAGGCAGGCTAAACTAGGAGTGCGCTCTCATGGTTCATTTTTTCAGTAGTACATACAAATGCATACCTGTATCTTTTCTTAAAGTGTGTATTTTGGGAAGGGGGAGTTATAGCAAGTATTAAGAAACCACAGAGCAATCTCCCCTCTGCTTTGGATTACTGGATTACTTTTATACCACTAAACATGTTTATTGTAAAGTAGCCTCATTCTTGGGAAAATTTCTCTGATACGACAGACTCAGCTATTTCTGTCTTTGTATCTGATGAAAATAAGAATAGAATAGAGCGCAAGCAGGAAACTCTAGTCTATACCATTTCAGATAAGTTTATTCCAGGTTGCTTCTCTCCTTGATTAGTTTCCAACCATTGTTTCTTGTCCTGCCCTCTGGTGCTTTGGAGAATAATTTGACCCTCTCTTCTTTGTGGCAGCTGCTGAAATATTGGGATATTGCTATCATGTCCTAGTTCTTCTTTTCTCTAGACTAGCCAAACACAAATCCTGCAACCATTCTTTTTTTATTACAAAAGTTTTTTATTTTTTTAAAATTTGACACATCTCTTCCCGTGAGCAACATGATTTCGGATTATAACACTTGTACATAGTCATACTTTCATTTCCATTAATCTTATATAATATCATCTTATATCATTATCCATTTCACTCATCTTTAAATAAATTTGCATTTCATATTTTAATTCATTAATTCAGTATCAATATTTCATCCACACATAGGTTTTCAATTCTTTATCCCCTATTTCCATTTTATTTTATTTTACATTACAAATCCATATTATCCTTCATTTTATCTAAACCGATATATAATCTAAAAAGAGTAAAAGTAAAATAAAGTCAATATATTTAGGATCCAAATGGTATTTTTCATTCCCCTATTTCAATCCTAATAAAATACTCTCATTGTACACTTCTAAAATCCATTAAATAATCAACTGTATATTTTAAAATGTATATATTTTAAAGTATCTCCCCCAGTAAATTGCTAAAATAACTTAATATGTCTTATTTTATCTTTGCTTATAATCATTAATAATCATATTTTTCTTTCTTTCCATTTTGCCAAAGTTTATATATTTTAATTCATTTCCATTCCCCTGTTTTTAATCCTCTAAAGAGCTTATAACAGCATAATTCATATACAATTCGTATATACACACACATATATATTTATTTATACAATCCTAAAATATTTCCCAGCAAGTTTTAGACTAAATACCAATATACATTTCCATGTGGTATCCCCCTTATAGAATCCCTAACCCTTATCTCTAAATTTTTCGGCTTTATTATTTCTTTTAATTTTAGCCAGCTTTCCCTTTTCTAACTTTCCCCGATCTTTCTTCTTTTTTCCTTCTCGTATTATTTTTATTCCCCTCTTCCTGTCAGCCATGTTTTCCCCCACTCTTTCCAGTTCTCTTTTTTGGAGTTTCTTCTTATATAATTCCTTCTTCTTAGTCTTGGGAACCTTATCTCTTTTATTTGTTGTCTTTGTTGTCAATGTCTCTATTTTCAATCGTTTTATATCTTTGGCAATGATCCTTGTTCTCCATATTCATCTGGGCTGTTGTTTCCCTCTTCCGACTCGTCATCTTTGAACTTTCTTTGTTCTTCTACAAGCTTCAACGTCATTACTAATCATTTAGTTCATTAATTTCATTCTTTCTTTTAACATATCTCTCACAGTTTGCAGCTCTGACTTAAATTCTTTGCTTATTTCTTCCATTTCTTTATTCATGATCAAATTTTTCTATTATAATTCCTTGCCAAAAGTGTCAGTTTCTCTCACTTTCTCTTTTTTCTATTTTCTTGTTACAGTCAACCTCCAGCAGTCCCAAAATATTGTATTCCTTTATATTTTACTATAGCCCTCTTTAAAAAAAACTTCTGGGGTTTTTGTTGTGTTAATAATCTTTTATTCCATTTCTTCTCTCTTTCAAATATTTATGCGTCCAGTAATTCTCCATAAAAACATAAAAGAAGAAAATCTTTAACCATTAGGTGATGCTCTATATCACTTTCTTTTCAAAGTTTTTTTAAATTCTCTTTTCTGTAGTATTAA
Source organism: Laticauda laticaudata (assembly GCA_004320025.1). Taxonomy (NCBI): domain Eukaryota; kingdom Metazoa; phylum Chordata; class Lepidosauria; order Squamata; family Elapidae; genus Laticauda; species Laticauda laticaudata. The sequence goes on along the minus strand of BHFT01000184.1, from coordinate 9,323 downwards.
TATTAATTTTTATCCATTCCAAATATGTCCATCATTTTATCCAATGCCTAGTTAATGTCCAATTCTGTATGTTAGTTCAAATTTAATCTCTGATTTCATATAATGCTTATTTCTGGTTTATATTTTCCTCTTATTCTCCGTTCACCGCTAACCATTCTTCCAATTGGTTGCAATGTTCCAAGTGTGGTCTTACTAAGGTTTTATAAAGTGGTACTAATATTACATGTGATTTTGATTCTATGCTTCTGTTTATACAATCCAGGATTGTATTAGCTTTGTTGGCTGTTGCTGCACACTGCTGATTCATATTCAAGTGATTATTCTCTAGGTCTAGGACTTCAAGGTCCCTCTCCCAGTTACTATTTTTGAGCAAGGTCTTGCCAAATCTGTACTTATTATGCCTTTGGTTTTTCCTGCCTAAATGGAAAACTTTGCTTTTCTCCACATTAAAATTCATTTTGTCAGATAGGGCCCATTGTTCAAGTGTGACAAATCTTTTTGGAACTGAGCTTGTCTTCTGGGGTGTTGGCTATTCCTGCCAGCTTAGTGTCATCTACTGTTGCCTACTTCCCCTTCTGTTGCCTTATCTAAGTAATTTATGAAGATATTGAAGAGTACTGGGCCTAAGACATAACCTTGTGGAACCCCCCACTGCTTACTTCCCTATGTAGATGTAGTACCATTAAGAACTACTCGCTGAGTACAGTTTGTCAGCCAGCTATAAATCCATCTGGTGGGTAAATAGGCTGTACATATACTTAATATTTATTCCTTTTTGTCATTTCTGTTCTATTTGTTGTTTTGTTATAATGGTCAATTTCCTGGAGATTACCTATTTTGGATAAAAAGTATGGAAGCAAATGTTTAATAAATAATAGATCTGAGTTCTGTGGTATTGTGCAAATAGTATGTTAAAATTACAGTTTAAATGATCACCAAAAATTAATTCTTTCCAGCCTCTATTGCTAAAGTCCCTAAATCACAATTCAGTGTCATTTTTTAAAATGCTCATCCATTTTAACTTTTAACCTTAATATCATGTGTCTTGCAAAGTCATATAGAAGCTCTTATTTAACTTACCAATGATAAGATTTCTTGGTAGCTTCAACAAACCGAAAGCAAAAAATGTGCCTTCCTCTGCTTAGTTTAAAGCCAGAATGGATTATGGTTCTAATTCCTGTATATTGCACAATTTTCTTCCAATTGGCTCACTCTGCAATAGCATGTTCAATAACTCTGTGTTTGAGTATGATTGAGTATGGCCAATGAATTAAAATAACACCACCATTTAAAAACCTTTAACAGTTGCATGTCGACAGAGATGTATTTATTCTGTCTTAAAAACTTTTATTTGGAATAAGTGGTATTAAAAAGTTCTTAGTATGTTTTTAAAGGTATTTTTAGAAGCTTAGTTTCCAATTTTTGTTATATTTATACCTATTAAATGGGACATATTTCTACAGAATGTGTAGTTTCAAGACTGAAACTCTATTAGAGTGTAATCTGATACAAAAATAATTGTACTGCTGCTGTGAGATTGGCTACTATATTGAGTACAAATTTAGAACATCATAGATTTTGACACTTATACTGAGAATGGGAGGTGGTGGTGATCTGCTTGGTGGCTGATTACAACAGATTGGTTGCATAATCATGTTTTTCCAGGATTAAGTACTGCTTCTCTGTGCATTAGGATTTAAAATTGGGTGAATTGTTTCCAGAAGTTTGATAAGAGATATATTATGATTTCACTCCATCAGATTCCCAGGTAGGTTGGCTATTGAAGTTAAAAAATATATGGATGACTTAGGTTTTGGAAAGAGTAATGTAAGGATAATTAAAAATAAACACATTTGCATGTAACTGTATTCTTTGCATATTATTGTGCATCCAACAATTTTGGGAAGGGTCAAGAAATTATTGCAGAACATTCAATGCTAGCTTTCTAGCTTCAAAGAGGAAAATTTATGAAGATAAAAAAGCTGCTTGGGTACCCAATCAGGATCAAAAGCATGAGTGAGATTTTAAATTTGCTTATTTCTACCTAAGGTTTTCCACAAGCTTTTACTCAATAGTAATTCCTTTCCCATTGAAAGTACATAATAGGAGGAGAAACATTTTCACTTACACCATGAAAACATAATGATAAGCAGCATGAATGCAGAATTTGCATATGCTATAGTTTAGACTATGATCAAGTCCATTAAATGTACAGTTTTAAAAATATTTTAAGCATATTTCAATGTCATGACATTGGCCCCTGATTTTTAGCCTCCCTTGCCTCCACATTTTTGAACCATTTTTCCAAGTAAAAGTACTAAAAAATTACTACTAGAAAACCATTATTTAATGAACACGAGGAGAAAGATACATTCTGATTGCATTAAGAACTATGCATCCAGTTCACCATAGTTGTTATCTGTTGCCATTTGTGAAACACCCTGTGTGGTACTGAGCCAATCACTCTCAAAATGCTTGAGATGATGGTTGCAGATATAAAACCTGAGGAAATCTTCCTACCATGTGCTCCTTGTAGGAAGGTTCATGGGAAGTAGAGATAGTAAGTAATGGCTTTAGCAAACTATCACTGAGCTTTTTAGTATTTTCTTTATCCTGATTGGAATAACAGCAGAAGTATCTTCCTAGTGCCGTGAATGCCAAACCTTTTCCACGTTGCATGCTAAAAGTGTGCACACATGTGCTTGTTTGCGTGCCTGCATCCATGATGCAATGCGCATGCAACTCCCCCCACCCCTGCACATGTGTGCATGATTTCCTGCGTGCGCACTGCATGCCTCTGCGCATGCGTGTGACCCCCGCAATGCACACCTCTGTGCACGCACACACAACCCCTCCTCACACTGCATACCTCTGTGCATGTACGCGTGTCTCCCCCCCGTGCATGTGTGGCAGTTACCTGACAATCAGCTGGCGGGGGGCACATGCACATGTGCAGTGGGGTTCTTCTGGGTGACCTCTTGCGTGCCAGGAGAAGTGGTTCTGCGTGCCATTTCTGGCAAACATGCCATAGGTTCGCCATCATGGCTCTAGTGGCCTGATAAAAGCTTGAAGGAGAACTGGTGGAAAATATTTGTGTATAATAAAGTTGGAAGGGCCCTGTCCTGTGTGTCAGTGACACACCCCAAGCTTCTTGAGGAGATTTAAGTAGCTTTACTGCAGTTACAGTGTATGTAACCATTTTGAATAATGATTACCTGGTCATCATTCATTTCCTTCATTTTTTCTAGTATGTGTTCAGGAATGCAGCTTGGGAAAAAACAACCTCTAATTCAATTTACAAGCCATGGTAGTGCAGTAGTTAGAATGCAGTATTGCAGGCTAATTCTACTGACTGCTGACTGTCAGCAGTTGGGAGTTCGAGTCTCACTGGCTCAGCTTTTGATCCTTCCAAGGTCGGTAAAATGAGGACCCAGGTTGTTGGGAGCAGTATGCTGACTCAGTAAACTGTTTAGAGAGGGTTGGAAAGCACAGTGAATATATGTATACAAGTCTAAGTGCTAGTGCTGTTACAACAAACATGATTTGAACAGGAAGTGAACTGAAAATGAGAAAGAAAAGAAAGTGAAATTGCTGCCAATTTTGCCATTTTTAAAATACATAAATGATGAATACTCAGTAGAGCAGTTAAACAGAATTGTCAGACATAAAAGAGAATTAAAAATAAATCTTTTTTTGAATGGCATGGTGACAGAAAGATTGTTATGTAGTAGTATACTTGGTTGACCATAAATATTTAACTGATATTTATCTGTATGGATATTTTTCAGCTTTCAATAGAGGTCAAGATATTTGTGTCATATTTCTATAAAAACCTGACTCTATTTAAGGCCACTCACCTCACAAAAGAAAAAGGAGGCAGAATGAATGAATGAACCAATAGACAAAACTCTTGTCAAATAACCTAGAGTTTCCAGTTCATCTTAATGAATTCTGTAGGACCAGGATAAAAATAGTAATTAAATTAATAAAAACTGATTAAAATTAATTGCCTCTTAAATAAGGTCATTTATTTATAACATTTCTCATTCTTATGCATGTACAAAACATTTTCTTTTGCACATATAACCTCAAAAGTGTATGTGTTTATATGGATGCACATGTGTTCCTGTGTGCATAATATATAAATACCTGCTTAAATTTACACACATATGCATGCATGCATTTTTTTCTTTCTTTTTCCATCTGAATGGAAATGTGCTAAGAGATAACTGTTGAAACGAAGGGAAGAAAACAGAAAGGGTAACAAAACAGGGTGGTACAGTAATAGCATGTATGGAAGAAGTATCTGCCAGAGAGAAAGAGAGAAAACCTGTGTACAAAAGGGTTAAAATGAAGTAGGAAAGCAGCTCCACCCAAGAATTGGTAATCTTCTGGCTCATCTGTAAAGGCACCCAGACTTCAGGAACTGCAGTCATTTGCACCTCTGCCCATTGTTTTTCAGAGCTTCTGTTCTTATCAGGAAATGCAAGGTGAATGTAGATCCCTTCACTTGATAGGGATAGTTTTAAGGAAAAAAAACTTCCTAGGGTAAATAAAATACTATACTTTCAAGTTAGACATCGCTCCATGCAGCTAGCCTTCCTTCTCCTGCTCTTCAGGAAAATTTTGCTTCCTTTTTTAGTTTCGTACATGATTATGGAAAATGGGTAACGACTAAAAAGGGGTAATCATGATCAGTGTGGGTCTGAAGATGTTAACAATTTCTGCCCCCACCCCCTTAGCCTGGAGAATTGATCTGTACCTTACACATCCTTTGTTGATCTTTTTTTTTCTTTTGGTATGGTGAAGGAGCTTTCTGTTTAAGGCAGAGATGCACAAGGGATACCAGAGCTTCATGTGTCCCTCAAAACTTTGCAAACACATATATAACCATCCATCTGCAAGGTTTAGTGAATGTTGGGAATGCAATCATAATAACTGCAGATAATCAAATAAATATGTTTTTACTTTAAATGAAATAAAAATGTTTTTATATAGTGCCTTCTGTTTGGATTACAGTGCCCCACATACCAGTTCAAGGCAATTTGATTAAATAATTTTCCATATTTATGTTCTATGGAACATTTTTAGCATTTCAGATTTAGAGTTGAGGTTACGGTAAGACTTCATTACTCTGTGGTCTATGAGGATGTGAGATTTTTTGACAACAAGCCAGAATGAAACAGGCTCCATAAAGATGCGTTCTATGGAATATGCACTTTATTTAAATAAAATTATCTTAACAGTTGAACTTAACCACACCAAGAATTATGCGTACTTTGAAAATAAACCTAGAAGAATTTTTTCCAAGTGAATTCCAGAGATAAATTATAGTGTAGAGTGGATCAATGTTTCTCGGTGTTTGCAACTTTAAGAGTTGTGGACTTGAACTCCACATTTAAATTTGCTAAGGTTGGGAAATTTGTTGTAGATGAACAAATATTGTCAAAATAATAAATTGATTAATAAAATTAAAACTGAAATATGATTAAAATATATAGAAATACAATTTAACATTGTACAATAGCTAGCATTGATTTGGAGCTATCTCTGCTATGAAGCCCAATAAATGATTTTTTAAATTTTATATATTTTATTTGTCAATCACTTACAAGATAATAGGTATAAGAATAAACATGAGTATGAATATAGAAAATAGGTACAAATAAATGGGGACAATAGGACAGGGACGGTCGGTATGCTTGTGCACTTATGCATGCCCCTTATAGACCACTTAGAAATTGAGTGAGGTCAATAGTAGATAGTTTAAGGTTGTATCTTAACAGTTTTTTTTAACCTATTCTATTTGCTACAATTACTACTAAAATCCAGAAATAAGACTTCAAATCCTTTCTCTGGATTTTCCACTAAGATCTAGCTAGAAGCTATTAGGGAAATAATATTTCTTTTATGTACAACTCCAAGCATCAAGTGAACATATTTTTTTAAAAGTTTGATATATCAGTAATGCTGCTTGAAAGTTTGAGGTGATTGTTGTTATTTTTTCCTACTGATGTTTTTAAATGCTGCAATGTATTCTTATAATTTTATTGTATTGTAAGCTGCCCAGAAAACATATCTATTGACCAATATAATTAATTAATAATAAAAGAATATAGATAGATAGCTTACTTCATAGTTTTTTCATGAATAGAAAATGAAGATAATTTTGTGGGGGAATCTTTGGAGAAAAGATGGAGTAACAATTAAACAAAGACAAGGATTAAACTTTCCTGATTGTGGCCATTTACATACTTTATTAGACTCTATGGAATAGGTAATTAATTATTGGAAACAATATTAAGCAATCATGGTATACATGGGTTTAAGTGAAATGAGTGATAAGGGTTTATTTTTTCTGACAAAAAGATGAATACATTTTAAAAAGATGAACACAGTGATGTCTGCAGAGTTATGGTAAAAAAAAATTGCACATTAAAAAACAGGCAAAACCACCATTTTGACTTATTTTACCATACCTTTGGACATTCTTATATATACTCAGTCCTATATAAACTACATGCATATTTCTATTTTGTTTTCTTCATTAAAATCATTTGTGTTGTGCAAACAATAGTGGATTAGGTGACTGAAAGCTGCAAATAGTATCCTCAAAATATTTGAATTCTGACAATAATGCATAATTGTTTCTTTCCATATAATTAATGCTGTAAAACTAAAGTATATATATTTAACCCCTCTTCAGTGTTCCTTTAAGTTTAACCTTTCAAATGAAAATAAAATATTTTCATTGTGTAATGCTGCATGACTAAAATCTCTCCTATATAGCATTTATACTATCTTCTCTTCTTTGAAGAGTCTCTATTTTAAATATTTATCCCAAATCCAAACAACGATCAGTAGTGAATTTGTAAGGTTGAAGGCAAGAACCATTTAAGAGACATGACACAAAAGAAAAAGAGAGAAGGAGAGAGAAGGAAAAAACATGTTTAAGCACCAAAGTTGTATTTTTAAAAACAATATTTCTGATTCTGTGATAAATGTTAAAAAGTAGTGGAAGAATATCATATTTATAAAGGCACCAATGATAGTAATCTCAAGCTTGATGCAGGTCAGCAAGAAAGCCCTTACTGTCTATCAAAAATAACAGATACCTAGTTTTCCCCTTTCAACACATGTCTGAGTAAACTGAAGCCCATTGATTTTTAAGGAGCTTAGAGGTAATTTGCTGTTGTGCTGAAGTTATAGAATCCTGGTGGCTATAGTTTAGTTAAGTTTACTTTATTGTCATTGCACCTCATACAACAAAATTAAAGACCATCTTCAGTGTACATTATGACACATCCTTCACATTTTATACATTGACTTGAAAAACCCCTGATATTGCATTAATATTACACTGTATAGTAGAATAAAGTAATTGATATATCTTAGGGGAATTAAATGAATTGTACTGAAATAAATTTCTTGACCCCATTTGGCCTAGCATTGCATCTTTTGGGAAGAGTGCATACTGACCTGATTATTTCTTCTACTTTCAGGGGAGCACTTTGACTTCTTTAGTAATCAGTACTTTTCTCTTTGGAGGAATTATTTTCTTGAACTCTCAGAAGCCAACAGAAAAATGTTTGCAGCACATTCATGTTCTTATTCTTTCAAAAAAAAAGCTCTTCATTCAAAAGAAAATTCTAAGGCTTAGTCCAAAGCGAATATGCCTAAGATTACAGACATAGATATGTAGATATGGAAAATTCAAAAAAAGTATTTGTAAAACTGAAGGATGAAAGCAGTCTTCTGCTCAATAACACATGGTTAAAATCTATTGAAATCAATAGAATAAATTAAATCTTTGAGGCAGAGCGTGCAAAGTTTCATGCTGGATTACTTTATGATTTATGTCTCTTGCTATTATCTTCTTAATTCCTATCAATACTGTATGGCATTGAGTCTAGTTTTTGAAATTTGAACTCCCTGTGAGTTTGAGAGAATAAAAGTTTAGTGAACAAGCAGTAATGGCTGGTTGTGCAACTTTTGTTTATTTGTTGGTTTGGGATGTGGCTGAACTGCTAGCTTTAGTGGACTTAAACAGGCTACATTTGCCTCAACACAACACTCCCCCCCTTCCATTACAAATCAGAAATACTTTGTTCAGGACAAAAGGCTTAGAATCTTGCTTTGGAAAGTGTTTTGTCTATGGAAAGGGATTTCCTAAAGTACTTTAGCTTCTGATTTAGAGAATTCCCATCTGGAGGGGAGTATTGTTAAAGTCATTTTGGTGCCTGGAGAGAACAGTGATAAGAACTACAAAAGAGATCAGGGAAAACCTTCAAAAAGTCAGACAAAGAAAACAAAGAACTTCTACAGTGGAAACCAATTGGATGGGAGTGGTCTCTCCCAAGGTCAGTGACACAGGGTGTGCATACATCACTGGAAGCAGACAATTCTAAAGCTTAGATTTGCTAGATTAAATATGTTTTATGTCAGCTTTTCACCTGCTAAGCAAAGTGGTTCAGTGATTTTTTGTTTTTGTTTACGTTGAATCTTTGGGTGACAGATTCACACAAAGTAGGCTTCAAGCTGGCTGGTAAAGAAGCTTTCCATGAAGTAACATCAACATGATGACAATAAGATATTAAACTGCTGCTGGATCATATCCAGCAACTAATTCTTATGATAAAGTAAACTGCCACAGTCTTGCTTGCTGTTAAAGGTAGGAGAAATATCCAGGTTGAACAGGCATGCTAAAACACTCTTTCAGTCTTGGATCTGATTCCAAATTAAAGTAAGTTTAATTAGTGACCTAGATTGAGAGTACAAAGAAAATGAGATGAAATTGGCAGACGGTATGAGAACAGTTTATGTCTATAGTTTATTTGTTGTACAATTATCTTTGTTATATTGAATTTTATCTTGCTGTGTGGAATTTGTTCTAAGGTTATAAAAACACAATTGTACACAGCTTGGTTAAGCTGAAACAGCGAAATCTTATACGTCTACTCAGAAATCGGCCATACTATATTCAATAAGCCTTTCTCCCAGATAAGTATGCAAAGGAATGCAGTCTTACATAAATGTGTATTCTTCTACATCGTAAATGCGTATTTCCCTTTTTTAGTACAAAATGTGCCTTATAACTCTGCTTTTCAACAGAAAATCATTGACTCAGTAGAGGGAAAACAATTAAAAAGTCCACGTCTACAATTGCTTTATTTCAGGCAGCCTGTAGCATGTAGGTAATTTAGATTGAAACAAGACATTTGGTTTTATATTATATGTATATATGTATATATGTATATATATATATATATGCTGTTCAGCTTCCCTCGGGTATTATCCCACGTCATTGTAGTGCTGTTAAAGTT
>BHFT01000183.1:0-32054 GCA_004320025.1 Laticauda laticaudata | reverse complement strand
GTCACTTTAGGCAGTTTACAAATAAAAGACATACAGCAATGTAAAAACAAATTTTAAAAAATAAAATAAAAAGCAAAGGTAAAAGAAGAATTAAAAACATTGTTCCAAAGGTGCTTTTTCAAGAGGCAACTGGACTTTCTGTTTTTTCTTTGAAGATGTTTTGCTTCTTATCCGAGAAGCTTCATCAGCTCTGACTGGATGGTGGGGGATGGGACGGATTTCCATAAAATGTAAAATGCGAGTGATTCCTGTGGTTTGCAAGTTGCCTCTTGAAAAAGCACCTTTGGGACAACCATGATCTGCATGACTGAGAATCTCCATAGACATTATTCAAATTAAAATATAAAAGTTGAAAAGGTGAAGAGAGCATCCTCAAGCCACTAACCATCCCCAGGATTGCCTATCATTCTTAGATCCCCATACCAATTAGCAGAGCTAGATCTTTTCTGTAAGGCCAAAAGAGTAGAGAACTGCTCACCTCTGGGGGCAAGATGTTCCCTAGGGCAAAGAAGGTTCTCTTTCTGGATTCCACAGTCAGAATTATTTAACCAGCAAGATCTGCAATTGATCCTGCCTGACTGGGTGGATGGGATGGATCATTGGAACAAGACATACATAAGTAATATACAAGAGGTTCGTCCAGAAGAACATATTGCCGTATGATTTGTTCATAGCTTCCTAATGAAGTTATAGGGATGCACACAACTTGATCCAAATTTCATTGTAAGAGAATGGGTCATTTTAGTTATAACAACTTGATCTATGTATTTGAGTGGATGTTGTTCTGTATAAAATGGTATACTCCAAATGTCTCATCAGGTTAGTGATTGGCCAGAAAGGCCTGCATGGGATTGGTTCACTAGGAACCTATCCAGGAGAACCGCTGAAGGCGGCAAAATCAAGTGACTGCCATAAGCTACAAGCCGGCAGGCAAGCCGTATATAAAAGGCTGCCGCGGCTTGAGCCAAACCGTTCCGTTCCGTTTGCTGTATTATAGTTTAAATAAAGACATTGCCTGTTTGGAACCCGGTCTACCTTGCGTTTCCAGACGGAACACTGGCGACGAGATGGATCATCGTAAAACGTGAGACTGTGCACACGCCGAATTGAAAATCCCAGGCTCGAAGCGATGGCCAGAAATACATGCACCGCCCGCACCCCTTCAATCCCAATGAAGAGCCATTTTCAAAATGTATTTTAGAAAGCAACGAGATGGAGGAGATCTCAGACCAGCATAAGAGGGCTGTCTTCCTAATGCATTTGTGGAACCAGACCGTGTTCACAGATGGCCAAAGCATTGGCGAAGACCACAGAGACGTAAAACAAGATTGCCCTGGCCTGAACTCCAGGCGATGCTAAGGCCCACTACGCACCAGTAGTGTCAAATACTCATCAAAACGGCACGACGTTCTACGAAGGGACCAAAAAAGAGAGGCGAGACCATCGCTGACTTTGTGGCAGCCTCCAACACTGGGGGGAGCGTGCGAGTTCCTGAACTTAGATTAAGCCCATGCCCGAGATCGAGTGGTACCTAGGCCCTAAAAGACTCTAATTTCAAAGCAAATTGGCTAAAATAAACCCAATATAACAAGTGGCTGAAGCAGTTGCAGAGAAGCCACAGCTGCAAGAAGCCGCGAAAAAGTCAGCGGCCACTATGAAGCAAATGAATGCAAATAACGAGCGAATGATCCTACGCCAGAGGAAAAGAAGCAGTTTCCCCGCACCACACATCAATGAAGATTTTGACGAAACATCAGAATCAGAAGATGATGACGATTGGAGGTCCACGCCTGTACGCAACAAAAAAAGGCGTGAAAAAAGGACTGTTGGAGTGCACCGGCCTGCGGAGGAAACCATTCCTCAGAGCCAATTGCAGATTCCTTGGTTGCATCTGCGAGCTTGCAAAGAAAAGGGAACATCAAGAAAAGTCTGTAAGAATCGCAAAAATAAAGACTGCCTCAACAGACGCAGTCAATCCTCTCCACCACAAGCTGAATCAAAGCAAGCGAGAGAAAGCTGGGAGCGCAACAAAACCAACCGTAACCGAGAAAAGACCCATTCAAACTGGTCACTATCGTAAGTCGCTCAGACGGAAAGCGGGAGAAAAAGTCCAAATCATCGGAAAAAATTGCAAAGGAGCCCCTGTGAGATGTGGAAGTCAATTCCAGGATCTGTGTCAAATATCAATTAAAAGAACTCCAGAAATGAAAATTAATTCTTAAGGACTACGAAGGGAATCGACATCCCTGTGGTAGGTCTAGGACATTTCCGAGTCGCCTATCAGCAGCACTTTCGAAGTCCTGCTCTAACCAAATGAGTTCGACAGAGATCCGACATCACAGCCTCCCTTGGGCATCATTATGGTTCCACACCATTGGGCCCGGAATGACCGGGGTGAGCCGGTAGCCACATAACCGACTGGGGAAGAAAGCTGATTCACGAGTTCCAGGACGTTTTCGATGGCACCCTAGGCAGGTACCGCGGGGACCCCAATTTCTTTAGTTTTAGACCCCAGGTGGCCCCTAGAAGATAAAAAGCTAGACGATTTCCCTTTGCGTCTAAAAGCAAAAATAGAGGAACAATTGAATAAAACTAATTGACCAAGGGTCTTAGAACCTATTGACCATGCTAGGTGCGAGACGCCAATAGGAACACCGGTTAAACTGACGGGTCCGGTTACGCATCCTGGTGGAGAACAAGGCGACCTGACACCATTGCGCTACACAAAGTCGCATACCCTGTGCCAGTCGTTACAACATTTGTTACACTCACTCGGGGGAGGAAAATTTTTTCCCAAACTTGATTTAACACACAAGCATACCAACAGCTTACCAAGTAGACCCATTAACGGCCGAGGCACAAACAATAGTAACTCACAGAGGGCATTCAAGTGTAACAGACTTCCAATTTGGAGTAAGTGTTGCCCTAGGCATTTTCCAAAGCCTCATGGAAACACCTATTAATGGAATAAAAGGGGTCGTACCAATATTTTGACGACGTCCTAATTTCGGCTAAAGATACGACCCAACGAGAAAAAAGACTAAGCGAAGTGCTAAAAATATTTGAGAATCCGGCCTGAAAAAGTTAAAAAGGAAAAATGCTGTTTAATAATTTGACTGATCGCGTCGAATTTCTGGGCTACTTAATTGACAGAGAGGGTAATACACCTACAGAAAAAAAGGTCAAGGCGATTAGAGATGCACCACAACCAAAAAACAAACGGAAATTGCAGGCATTTTGGGGTCTATAGAAATTTATGTAACGTATTCCTCCCCACAAAGCAACGATAGCGAACCATTAAACCGGTTGCTAGATAAGAAAACTAATTGGACTTGGGGTCATAGAGAAAAAAAGGCATTCCAGAGAATAAAAAAAATTTATTAACCTCAGACACCGTTCTTATCCAGTTTTAGTAGCAACATTCCATTGACGGTCACCTGCGACACCCTCACCGTTGGAGTCGGTGCCATCCTGAGCCACCAATTGCCAGATATGGCGGAGAGGGCACCCGTTGCTATTACTCAAAGACTTTTTCTAAAGCAGAATCATAACTATAGTCAACTAGACAGAGAAGCCCTGGCAATTGTCGCCGTGAGGAGCATCACTTGATAACGTTTTCAAATACCTCTATGGAGGAACATTTCCAATTGTAATCTGACCATAAACCGTTTACTAGGAATTCTGGCGTGATAACAAAACCTAACACCGATACATTTTGTCCCCGCGGATTGATGTGTCCAGAATTTCCTAGCAGCAATACTCTTAAACGCATTGCGACAATATCGGTCCGATCCCAGGGAAACAAATCTCTCCTCATGCAGACGCATTAAAGTCAAACACCGCTGCAACGACATCACGAGGAAGACCCGGCGCCAACAATGCCACACCGCTGCAACATAGAAACATGCCCGAACTGCCCAATTGTGCACAACAAATGTCCGCCACGGCACCGACCAAAACGCCCAGTGACTGCACCCCGCGATTTTAAACTGCGTAGTACATAGGCTGGCCTGGACAAACAAAAAAAACTGAACAGGAACTTTAAAACGGCGCGGTTGCGGCCACGCACAGACTGAACTTTTCCATTTTCGAAAAGGTTGCTTATTGGTGGAGCGTGACTCTCGGGTGGTTAACTCCTGCTAGACTACCAACTAGAAGTGTTGGTGGCCATCTTTTCACAAGGCCCCCTGGCTCATTGTAAAAATAACTGACGATGAAAACGCCTAGCTAGAGCTATGTCCTGGTGGAATCTGGTTTGATAACGATTTGGAATAATAGATTGAACGGTTGCTACTTGCACTAACTGCGCAGAAAACCAGACCTTCCCACCACAAAGCACCCATCAACAGCCGCGCTTACTGTGGAGACCGTCACGGAGCCCCCTGGTCTCGAGATTCCCATAGTTGACTCTTCGTGGAGTCCGCTCACTGGGAGCAATAACCTTTTGAGATTGTCGGTAGATGCACACTCAAATTGGTTGGAAGTTTCTGAGTAATGTCTATCTACGGACAACAATGCCGGTTCCTTTAACAATACTCAACCTACAACTTACATTCGCCATACACAATAGGATTGCAGCGACATACCTTCTAGTGCGGATCCAACGTACGGGCTCCTGATTAACCGCCACTCACAATCTGAGCGACTAGTACCCGCGCTTCTCCGCCTACGGTTCTCGCCATTGCTACTAACCGCGCGACGCCCGCAGCCCCAGCGCCGGCAGAGCACAGTATAGCGCTGTAGAGAGCCATTGTCAGCCCTGTTCTAACTAAAGAGGATTCTAGTAAAAAACTGCGACCTCGGGATGACTTCCAGGACCAATAAAACCTTCAACCATCTACCTACGCTCTCCAACAATATCACACCCCCAGCACTCGTCACCATATACAAAAGCCCAGCGAGGAATTGTTATATTGGAGGAGAAAACCCTCTAGGTCTAGATTGTTAGCATAGCGTTACATACTCCAGAGATTCACCAGCTTTGGCACAAGACTGCCCGCCGATATCCCATCCAGCCGTTTCGCGCACTGTTGTTGAACATCATGAGCCAACCTAGGTGTTAAGCCAAAAAATTTCACCGAGGACCCGTCCTTCTGTGCTTCCAGCCCAGATCATCATCAAATACACCAGCGCCCCCCGGATCCTGACGCGCGCTGAGCACGCTGTGAGCCGATTAGCCAGAGAAATGCGAATAGGCCGCGACACTCAGACCACGACTTTCCGGTTCTCACGAATCATTAGAATCGAAACACAATACACACACACGACCACATAACTACCAACAAATCGAAAACAAAACACAAACTCACCAAGAGGCCGGAAATACAAGAAAAGTAAAAAAAAAGAACTTATTTAAATAAAATCACTCAGGCAGCAGTCCTAACCACATCAAAAGAGCAAAAAAGAACACTTACGGTGTAGATGAGACTTGCCTGGTGTACAAAATCCAGACACACAAGAACCCCTGTTTCTGGAAGGGGCGCAGCCAACGCCAGCTCGACCTGGCCCGGGAAGAGCCAGGACGGAGCGCAAAACCACCGGCCTGAAGCCTATGTCACACCGAACCAACGGATGCAAGAGGATGTAAAACGGACCAAAAACCCTGGCCATCCGTTCGAAAACCGCGATGTCTGGCACTGCCTTTCCGTTTTGCTTCCTCTCTGTCGTCAGCTCCGTCTATGGACGTTTCATCCGCTCCAAAAGTTTTGGGCTGAGTAACACTTTTGCGCAGAAAATGTAATCAGTTCGTCCGTTTTGCATCCGCTATGCATCCTTTATGGCATCAGCATATCTCCGCTAGGCGTCCGCTACGCATGACGTGCAATTCGCATTACCGCCCGGACACAGGAGGAAGCGGAAGGACCCGCAGAACAGATCGCCTAGCGGATGCAGCACGGAAACAAAGGCGTTTAAAACGGAAAAAACGTTCGCAGAGGGGACCTATCTCGGGTATTTAAGGATGTCTGCAAGGATGCCCTACAAGGAATTCCGAGAGGATGCCTAGAGGATGGAAGCAAGGGACACCTATACGGGCCATAAAAAGGGGGAGGAACTCGTCTGCATCTCTCCTTTCAAGACCAAGCAAGGCCCAACAGTGCAGACCTCTGCAGCCTTCGTCTGCCTCTTGCTTCACTTCCACAGCATCCAGTCTTGTCCACCGTGGATTTGTAGACAAAGTTTCCTTTCGGCATGCCACCATCGTTCTGGCAATTCAAGTGCGAAGCCATCTGCAGGCCTCTGTGATCTTTCACTCTACTTGCGAGATAGAAAAGGAGACGACCTCAAAAGTGTAGTCTGGATCAAATATGATGGTTCCGCCAGAAAGAGCAGAAGGAACGGACTGGTACAACAAGCTGATGGTGGACGCCTGCAGAGCGAAGACTCCTTGTGGCATTCCAGAACTTTCATGAGGATGCCTCCAGCCATGTTTGACGAAGTTGTGCAGTGCATGAGCAACCGTAGTCCAGGGTTGACCAACGCAGAGCACCAGCTTCCACCCAGCCCTGGAACCTGGGCTCAAGGTGGCACTCACTCTGCACCAAACCTGGCCTCAGGGACCATCCTACAGGAGCATGCAGTGGGGCTGGAGGGTGCCATCCAACCACCTTAATCAGCATATGTGGTCAGAAGAGTGGTGCGGCATCATCCGAAGAATACTGGAAGAGCTTCCTTCCATGCCCTCCACTGAAGAAGGATGGAAAGGAAAGTTGCAGAGGCAGGTGCGTACCCAGAAGTGGACTTCCCCACACCGTTGGAGCCATAGGTGGCAAGCACATGGCCTGCAAGCACCAGCCAGGGTCGGGGTCCCCTTATTTCAAACTACAAGGCTGGTGTCTTCAGCATCGTCTTCTCTTCGCCATGGTCGATGACTTGACTACATGTTCATGTGCATCGATGCTGTTCAGGCATTATGTGCTCAATCCTTTCAGATGCCCAGGTATACAACACCAGCCAACTCAAGGAGACTGAAGGCAACCCTCATCGTGGGGTTTCCAAGATCCAGAACCACCTGCCCAACGACACGCAAGATGTCCCTGACTTTATATCGTGGGGGATGACGCCTTCTCCCTCAAAACCTACCTCATGAAGGCCCTACAGTTCAAGACGCCTCACCCGTGAAGAGAAGGGGATCTTCAACCTACAGGCTGTCCAGGGCTAAGGTGGTGGTGGAGAAACGCCTTTGGCATCCTGGCCAACAGGTTTCGCAGGTACTTCTCACCACATGAAGCTCGCACAGAGCCATGAAGGAGGATCGTGGAAGCTTTCTGCATCCTGCACAATTCTCATGCGCACCCGCTACCCGTCAGGTCTTGCAGGAACGGGCTCGTGGACCTCCAGCAAGGAATGCGACATGGAGCCTGGCAAATGGAGACAAGGGCGAACCTGATCGATATTGAGATGTGCAAGCCCAACATAGCTCACGATGAATGCGAAGAAGCAGCGCAACCTCCTGAAACACTGGTGCAACTCCCAGCTGGAGCAGTGGAGTGGCAAGACAGGATGGAGATGCTGATGGATGCTTCCTTCAGCCTGTCTATCACACTGATGAGATTGTTACTGTAATGTTTGGTTGGCTTACAATGCAACAGGGCGTTTAATAAAGAGTTTTATTTATGTTGACATGTGTGGATAATTATTCATTATTATTGAATAATAAAGGGCCATAGGTGTGGCACCTGGGAGGGTAGACCATACAGTCCCATATGCTTTGCACTGGAGGTTTTATCCCACTGCTAAATTCTAACCCATCCACAGCCTATTCCCATCCCATAGGTACCTAACCCATCCCACTGCTGTCCATTAAACCCATCCACAAAGCAGCAAAGGCTTAAACCATTTATCTAAAATTTTTCCACAAAGACTTTATTAAAAAAAAAAGAAATGAAGCAAGTGTGTGAATCATAAATAAACTTTATTAACGAAGAAGCTATAAAACAAATGACTCTCTGGTATCCTCTTGGTCCTCAGTCCAGGGGTGAAGGGTGCAGGTGCTGTGGACGTGGCTTGGTGCTGGATGGCTTGGTCATCAGCTCCTCCAGAAGCAGAAGCAGAAGCCCCAGCCCCAAGAAGAGGGAGCCCGTGCTGCAGAAGCCCCAGCAGAAACCAGAGTGAGGGGCCAGGGGCGGGATGGTAGCCGCCTGTCCCTCTTGCCAGGAAACTTGCAAGCAGATGGCTGAGGCTCGCCTGTGCTTCCCGCATGGTTGTGGGGTTTGCTGGCTCGCAGGGAGGCTGGCAGGGAACAAGGCCTGCGCAGGAACAGGCTGGCAGGGAAGGCTAGAACCAAGGCTGGAAGGCAAGGCAGACAGCAAGGCTGGCAGGCAGGCCCTGGGCAGGCAGGCTGGCAACCAAAGGCTGTGGCAAGGAAGGCTGGAAGGCAGGCAGGCCACCAGCCTGCAGGCAGCATGAACCAAGGCTGGCAAGGAAGGCAGGCAAGCAAGGCTGGCAGGCAGACTGGCTGCAGCAAGGCTTGCAGGCATGCTGGCAGAAGGCTTGCAGCGCAAGGCTGGCAAGCAAGGCTGGCAGGCAAGGCCTGGCAAGGCAAACATTTGCAGCAGGCAGGCAAGGCAAGGTCAAATCCGTCCAGCAGCAGTCTTTCTCTGAATGGCAACCTGCTTGCCGAGCTGCTTCCATTATATCTTGCGGGGCTTGCGCAATGCCATCCCCTTCATGCGCAATTAACGCCAGGCCATCCGCTAGCTTCCCCGCGTGCCATCCGCTAGGCTTTTCGCTGTGGCATTCCGCTGCCATCCGCTCTGCATCGCTGTATCCGTTCCTGCGTCCGTTCGCTCGCAGGCCCCGGAAGCCCTGCGGTTGCGCCATCCGCCGTCATATACCGCTTTCCCTCCGCTGGGCTTCCGTTCCGCATCCTCTTTGCAATCCTCCCTGCGTCTCCCCGCGTCCGTGTTATCCGCTCCGGTTGTGCAAATTTTTGCCCTTTGAGCACGGAATAACAACGGAATTGGAACATTTTGCTCGTCCGTTGTGTCCTTTTTGCATCCGTTGGCCGGTGTGACATGGGTTGAGCAACTGAGGCGGTAGCAAATAATGGCCTGACTCACCCTTCCAGGCGGTTCCATGAGAAGAGCTTGGAGAACAGCACCCCACTGAACCGGTTTGAAATACTTCCACACAATGAACCCGCACATGTCCAAGTAGAGTCAGAGAAAGCCCCAACCTACCTGCATGACTATGTCCACCCACGTAGGGACTAAACTAAGGGGGGAGGGGTGTTTCTGTATAAAATGGTAATACTCCAAATGTCTCATGTGATTGGCCAGAAAGGGCCGTGCATGGGATTGGTTCACTAGGAAACCAATCCAGTGAGACAACCGCCGAAAAGGCAGCAAAATCAGTTAACTGCCATTGGCCTACAAGCCGGCAGGCAAGCAGTATATAAAGGCTGCATGGCTTGAGCCAAGCCGTGTGCCGTTCCGTTTGCTGTATATAGTTAAATAAAGACATTGCTGTTTGGAACCCGGTCTACTTCGCGTTTTTCCGGACGGAACACATGTAATCAAGGCAAGATGTATATCTTGATGAAGCAGAGTAGCAAGTTATTGAGTACAATCCTGTTTAGTTTACAAACATGGATTAAATCGTTGATAGACCGAGAAATTGATTATATGCTATCAAGTTGGGGAAAACTCTTAGCAACTATTTAGATACATTTGCTGTAAAAAGATCTCTTCCCAGCTCTGCTCTTCAGGCTTTCTCAGTTTTCCAGCATGCATCAAGAATAATGTGTCTTGTTCCTCAGCCTTTTCTAAAGTCAGCTTTGACACCTCATGTATTCCTTCCAATATAAGGCTCTAACCTTCATTGGGTGATTCCAAACATTTTAATAAGAAATGAAATTAAGGATATTGTACAACAATTTGTACACTTTGTTAAGTCTCTTTTTTGGTATTGGAATGTAGATTGACATCTTTCAACCTTTTTTCGCTGTGTTCTCCAGATTTTCTAGACCTTTACTTATCTTTAATCTTTTGCTTGTGTGTATGTGTGTGCGTGCGTGTGTGTGTGTGTGGTTGTGGTGGGATTCAAAAATTTGTACTACCGATTCTGTGGGCGTGGCTTGTTTGGGGGGCATGGCTTGGTGGTCATGTGACTGGGTGGGCATTGCCAACTTGTCAAGGTGGTGTGGCACCTTGCTGCAAGTGTTGTCGAATTGGCCATGCCCACTCAGTCATAGGACCGATGCTGCAGAGACAGGGTGATTTCCTACGTACCTTCCCCCCCCTCCACCCTTCGGCTGACAAAAAAAAAAGGCCCAACTAAAGATCATGACTGCCTGCCGAGTCTGCCTGTTCTCCTCCCTCTCTGCCTGTTTGTTCTGTATGGCCGAGGAGGAGGAGGAAAGTAGCCAACTGGTTGAGGAAGACTTCTTGTGCTGTGAAAGAAGTGGTTGGAGGTGACTTTTTTTCGCTCTCCAGCCACCTCTTTCAGTGCAAGAAACCTCCCACAACCAGAAGGCTGCTCTCCTCCTTCTCTGCCTGTTTGTTCTGTATGGCCGAGGAGGAGAAGAGCAGCCAGCCAGTTGGGAGAGGCTTCTTGTGCTGCGAAAGAGGCGGCTGGAGATCAAAAAAGAATCTCCTCCTGACACCCCTTTTTCAGTGCAAAAACCCTGCAGCTGCCATTCCACTTCTCCAATGGGCCAGCACATGTTGTGCTTTTTTTGGTGGGGCTGGAGAACACACGGCAGGCTTCTTGCAGCAAAAATTCCAAATCTCCACCTTCACTCCACTTCTCCAATGATCCGGTGCCACCTATTCTATGTGCCGGCTGCTTTGAGTTGCTGGGCCCAGCACATAGAACAGGGCATGCTTTTTTGGGTGGGGCTGGACTCCAGCCCCACCCAAAAAAGCATGCAGCAGCTGCAGGCATCTTGTGATAAGGGGGGCGAGAAGCCCTGGGACATCTGCCCACCCACCGGCTGGCTGGCTGGCTGGGACAGGCTGAACTGGAAGAGGTGCGTCCGCCGGGAGAAGGAAGAAAGCATGCTCTGGGAGGGTGGGCAGGCAGGCGGATTTCCTGGGGCTGCTGCACATGCACACTATGTATGTAGCGGCTGCACATGCAGTGCGCATGTGCAGCAGCCTCAGGACATCCGCCCAAGCTGCGCTGCAGCCGCCACATGGTATGGAAAGCTAGGAAAGCAACCGGGGCAAGTGAGTGACCGGACAACCGATTTAGTTATGACCAGAGTAGTGATCTAACGTAATCTTCTAATACTAGAGGTTCTTCTAAGTAGGGAATATCTTCTAAAGTATCTTGCATGTTTATATGCTTAATTGATATACTTAGTTATGCTTTTTGGCTCTGCTAGGTTTTGGCAAACAATGTTCATAGCAAACAGTGGGTTTGCATTTGCAACCATGTAGTAGCTTAACAACAGCCTCATGAAACTTTGTAAAATTCGGTCATGACTGTCCCATTTTATTATTGTTGCAATTTATGACTGTAATAGGCTGGGATCCATTACAGTTGTAACTCAAGGACTAACTATATAGTCTGAAATGTTTTAAAAGGGAAAAAAAATCTCATGATTAATTAATTAGAATGTGTGAAGTCTGTTTTATACTTGCTTTCGCAGTTAAGAACTTCTGATGATGGTAACTTACAAAATTCACCTGTCAAAATGTGTTTAATGACCATGATTAAGGACATAGCTGGCAAGATATTTCATACTTGGAACTAATTCCTATTATGATGTTGTAGTGAAATGTGAGATTCCACTAAATGTTTAACTGGAGCCAACTGCCATTGTGATATGAGGTTGGTTTGTAGTATAGTACATAATTGTAGTTAATTTGAAAATAAGATAATTGCAATGTATTTTGGTTGCTGGCAAACTAAAAATAAAACCTATGTCACAGTTAATAAAAAGATCATTATTTTTTTATAAAATAGACAGTCTAAAAAATCAAATACAGATTTGATCCTGACTAAAGCCAAATACAATTTTTTAAAAAATCAAAATGCCAAGGACAGTAAAATGGATTTAGGAACTAGGTTTAATTCAAAACAAATCTATAATAGCTTTAGCACCCAAATGATAAGCAAATGCAAATACAGGCGATTGTAAAGCATTCACCAAATTTGTCACGTAAAAAATAAAAAATGTTTGGTTTGGCCTTCTGGGGATAGCATTTAAGCAGCTAGAACATCTTCATTTTCTTGCAGTAGAATGTTTTTGAATCCTAGAAGTATTCAGGACTCAGAAAAATCTTTTTGCCTTTGACACCCACTTCACTTGAGACTTCTCTGCTGTATTGAAAACAACTGCAGCTGCACAATATGTTTTAAGTGACACAGATTAATGTGAATTGATCAACGCACAAAGAACATTGAATTGCAAAGTTAGTTGAAAATAAAATACCCTGCATGTTAGTCTTTAAACCACATACATCTCCTATGGGGGATGCAGAAATGACAAAGTAGAAACAGTTACATTTGTTTGCATGACGGTACAGCCAATATGGCTTTCTGCTGTATTTTGTGTGTGGGTGTGTATGTGCTTCCTTTATAACTATGATGCCAATAATTTGCAACTGACTGCATTATTATCATTTTATCTTTTACCTATATAGATTGCTAGGTGCATTTCAAAAATGTACAGTACAGGTTGACAAAGTTTGGGCTTTGAAAGAATGACACACATTTGCAGATGCTCCATAGCTTTAAGCAAAGAATGTAGCTTTTAACTGAAGCCTATACACAGTTGTGCTCATACGTTTACATATCCTGGCAGAATTTATGATTTGTTGGCCATTTTTCAGAGAATATGAATAATAATACAAAAACTTTTCTGTCACTCGTGGTTAGTGGTTGGCTGAAGCCATTTATTATCAATCAACTGAGTTTACTCTTTCTTTATCATAATGACAACAGAAACTACCCAAATGACCCTGATCAAAAGTTTACATACCCCAGTTCTTAATACGGTTTATTGCCCCATTTAACATCAATGACAGTTTGAGGTCTTTTGTGGTATGTGTGGATGAGGCTCTTTATCTTTTCAGATGGTAAAACTGCCCATTCTTCCTGGCAGAAAGCCTCCAGTTCCTGTAAATTCTTGGGCTGTCTTGCATGAACTGCACATTTGACATCTCCCCAGAGTGGCTTAATGATATTGAGGTCAAGAGACTGAGATGGCCACTCCAGAACCTTCACTTTATTCTGCTATAGCCAATGACAGGTCAATTTGGCCTTGTGTACAGGAATGTCCAAGTACATCCCATGCGCAGCTTCCGGGCTGATGAATGCAAATTTTCCTCCAGTATCTTTTGATAACATACTGCATTCATCTTGCCATCAATTCTGACCAAATTTCCTGTGCCTTTGTAGCTCACACATCCCCAAAACATCAGCAATCCACCATCATGTTTCACAGTAGGAATAGTGTACTTGACTCGTCTCCAAATGTAGCGTTTATGGTTGTGGCCAAAAAGCTCAATTTTGGTCTCATCACTCCAAATGACTTTGTGCCAGATGGTTTGAGGTTTGTCTCTGTGGTGTTTGGCATATTGTAAGCGGGATACGTTGTGGTATTTGCATAGTAATGGCTTTCTTCTGGTGACTCGACTTTGCAGCCCATCTTTCTTCCAGTGCCACCTTATTGTGCATCTTGAAACAGCCACACCACATATTTTCAGAGAGTCTTGTATTTCACCTGAAATTATTTGTGTGTTTTTCTTTGCATCCCGAACAATTTTCCTGGCAGTTGTGGCTGAAATTTTAGTTGCTTTACCTGACCATGGTTTGGTTTCAACAGAACCCCTCATTTTCCACTTCTTGAGTAATGTTTGAACACTGCTGAATGGCATTCTCAATTCCTTGGATGTCTTTTTATATCCCTTTCCTGTTTTATACAGTTCAACTACCTTTTCCCACAGATCCTTTGACAATTATTTTGCTTTCCCCATGACTCAGAAGCCAGAAACATCAGTGCATCACTGCATGAAAGATGCAAGGGTCTGTCAGGAGTCCAGGAACTCATTGACCTTTTATACACACATGCTAATTACAAGCAAACAGATCACAGGTGAGGATAGTTACCTTTAATAGCCATTCAAACCCTTTTGTGTCAACCTGTGTGCATGTTATCAGGCCAAAATCACCAGGGTATGTAAACTTTTGATCAGGGTCATTTGCGTAGTTTCTGTTGCCATTATGATATAAAAAGAGTAAATACAACTGATTGACAATAAATGGCTTCAGCCAACCACTAACCATGAATGAAAGAAAAAATTTTGTGTTACCATTCATATTCTCTGTAAAATGGCTAAGAAATCATAAATTCTGTCAGGGTATGTAAACTTATGAGCACAACTGTAAATCTGGGACTGGATTAGTTTCTGGAAACGCCAATATGATCTTGCTGACACAACTATAGCCTTGCTTATTCATTCACTTTTCATGATTATCTGGTAAATTACTTCACCCCATTCTCGGGTTATTGTTTGATTTTTTTTTGGATATTTTAAAATTTCAATCTGTTATAAATCTGTTTGTGTTACAAGGCAATTACATTTTTTTGTGTGTAAAAGGCAATTACATTTTTGGTTGACAAAGGCAACCTCAACTAGTTGCACTGTGCTAGGAAAGCACTGGTTGTTTCTAAATTAGTTTTTAGATCAGAAAGCATGTCCTATGAGCTGAACCCATCCACTCTTTCCATCAAAACATCAAGAAGCTTCTCTTTAACTGCAGAAAAGCAAGCCAAGCATTCAAACTTCTCACAAGAACTGGCAAACTATTTGGAGAACGTTAGGCACCCTGTTCGTGGACTTAGATTTAAAAAGCTTCCCAAAGCATCATGAGAATGGGGTACACAATTGGGAGAATGGTGTGAGCAGACTCAGGGCAGCCTGGTGTAGCCAACTGCTAGATTATATGGTATAGGCTGGGCACCCCTTGTCAACAGTGGGAGGAAAACAGTAAAGGTGAGTGCAGCTGGACTCTGGTAGGCAGGTTGGTGGGAGAAACTGGGCTTTGCACAGTGATACTAGGAATGGGCTGGCCCAAGTGTAGCTTAAGGCAGCATTTCTCAGAGGCAACAGGGGTTGAGGGCAGGAGAAACTGCCTGAAACTTCTGAAGGCCTCTGGCTTCTGCTTTAGCCTCAACTCCAGTGCTGTCAATTAATACTGCTGTGGAGAGCAACCAAAAGGGATATTGGAGGAGGAGGGATGCATGTGAGTGAAGTTATAAGTTTGGGTTAGCTGCCAAGAATCCAAGTTTTGATCACATGACCGGGGAGGGACTGCAATAGCCATAACTTCAGACATGGGTTGTATCTCCCTTTAGAGCTATCATAAATTCAAATGGTTGCTGAATGAATGAGGACCACCTAGATAACAGTTTATAATGTTATTCACTTTAAAAACTGAATTTTATCTTGTTGGCCTCCTGCCCCCTGAAACTGCTGTTTCATTAATCAACACATAATGTGAACCAAGGTAGGTTACATGAGGAATGAACTACAAAAGTGTGTTTCCTAGTACAGGGGTCTCCAACCTTGGCAACTTTAAGCTTGGAGGACTCCAATTCCCAGAATTCTCCAGCTAGCTTTGCTGGCTGGGGAATTCTGAGAGTTGAAGTCCTCCAGACTTAAATTTGCCAAGGTTGGAGACCCCCTGCACTAGTGAATTTTTCCTATAAGTCTTTTATCTTTGAAATTGTTTAGCACTTTGTAAATTTCTCAGAGTTACTTGCAGTAATTATGCACTAGAGGGAGCTATCTTTCCACCACTGAAGGGATTGAAATTTAAATTAAGAATCTACAACACATGCTTTTTAAGACAGGAATAATCTGCTAATCAGGAGGGGATAGGGACCTTTTTTTTTGAACAGACTTTTTTTCATGAATACATAAGAACATTGCTTTTTTATGTAAAAACAAGCCCAGTCCTACTATTATATTTGGTTTGATCTGTCCCTGGATTCTTTAAATTAGAGGCTGGCATCATGGATATTTCTGATTTAAAGCCAACAAACTTAAAATGATTCCCGCCCAGTCCCTACATGAAATATTTTTAAAGGCTGGAATCTTCAATATTGTGCAATCTTTTGAGTTTTTAGTATGCTTGGGTGAGAGCTTGAGGGTAAAATTGCCAAAACTTTATCACATATAGTGATATCAAAAGATTTCAATTCTTCTAATGGTTTTAAATTTTCCATCATTTTGACCCTGATGCCATTATGATTGCACACAGAAACTAGTGGCATTTTCTACTGGTTTGGCCAAGTAGCTCCAAGGATCATCTGTGAGCAAACCAGTTCTCTCCAATGATCAGCTGCTGGGTCCTCCCACCTGCCCCGGCTTTATATTGACCTTTATTTCCTGCTTTTCAACTTCAGCTGCTTCACATGGCACAGCTGATTGCCATGCATCAGCTGTTTTACACACAGAGCTTGCAGCAGAAGATGAGTTGCAAATGCTACCGAACTGTTAGGAAAAATTTTTTGAAACCCACCACTGACTGAAACAATTGTCAACTCTAAAAGAGGCATCTTCTTGCTCCCCAGATGTTTTAGACCAAGGCTGTCAAACTCCCATCCTGTGGGCTGGATGTGTCTCGCACTGGCCACACCCACGCCCGGTTTAACGAAGGGCGGAAAAGTTCTGATGCATCACATGACACCACCGTGACCCCATGAGTTTGATATCCCTGTTTTAGACTCAACCATCCCTTGCCATTAGCCAAGGTGACTGCAGTGAATGATAGCTGGTCCAGAGCATTTGGAGAGCATCAGTTTTGCTTGTCCCTGCTTTAAGCTAGGGAAGGAGATTAGGTCTACCTTTTGCTGCATTGCCTCCCTGAGCTGTTTGAAGAAATATTGGGTGTAACTTTAGCAAATGGGCAGTTGTCAAACATAGTATCCGTCAAAATGAACCACACTATACACAGACAGCAACACAGATGGAGCTCACTATTGTTTGTCTATCTTCAGCTAAAAAAAATGTTTGCATAAAAATATTTGTGAAAAATAGTTTACTCCTGAAAATTACGAACAAAAATGGGAGTGGGGAGTAAAATACACTTGAAGGGTATTTTAAAAGCAGTCCTAAGGGAAATTTAGCTTTCTAAAATATGAATTGGAGAAATTTACATGGAAAAGGAAGATGGCAAGGATATGTGGGTGAAAAAAATGTGTTATGACTGCTTAAAAAGTCCATGTGTATTAGTATGCATACACACACAGAGTCCCAAATATTATATTTGTATGGATAGTTACACTAATCAAATTTGTACCTGACTATAGATGTTCAGTTAAATTTTCTGGTTTTTGGAAAATCATCATTTCCTAAGAGCATTTCCAAGAGAAGCTCTGCATGTGTATATGTACATACAAGGTCAGTTTTTCTTGATGCTTTTTCCATGCCAAACCACACTGTTCCTTTAAATAAGTAAAATTAAAAGCTCGAGACAGAACAGAACAGCAGCACATTGCTGACCTTAACTGATCTTAAACACTAAGCAGACTCAGATCTAATCAGTATTTGCCTGAAAGATCACCAGAGACCCTTGGAACTGGAACTCTGAATTTTGGATAAGGGAAAAAAATACCCCCCAGATCATTTCCACACAAAGAATTTCTGCCAGTTCGAAATAGTTCTGCCTGTGTAGATGAAGTTGGCTCATTTCAAGGGCTAAGTTAGCTCTTCTCTGTACTGATTTATTGCAAACTGGAGAAAATCTGAGCTCTTTTGCAATGCTGGAACTTTTGGGCCATCCATTTCCCTATTGGTAGAAGCCTTCATCTCTCCTAGGTTCTTCCTTGGTGCAAAGCAGTCACTTGAAACCTCCCAAGCAATATAGCTGTTTATAAGTCAACTGACCCCTCCTGGCAAAAGGGAAAATGGGTAGAATTACATCTCTTTGCCTGACCTGCTACGTGAGGACAAAAGTTGCAAGAATCTGAAAATATTTTATAAAAATAATTTTGAGGGTAGAAATTGAAACAAAAAATTGTTTCAACAACTACCCTCAAAATGGCGCTATAGGGCATTGCACACCAGAACTAGACACAGGTTCCCTCATGTGCCATCACTCTGCTAACAACTAATCTTCACAATGCTGTCAAATTATTTAGTAAGGCTGTATTATTATTCTCATCTTTCCTATTACCAATCTCCTTTTCTACTTATGACAGTAATTTTGTTGCTTGTATCTTTATGGTTTATACTGTTCTATTTAGTTTCCTAATATGATTTATGTTGATTGCTTATTTAGTATCCTATGATTATCACTGTTTTATTTTGCAATTTATGATGAGTTAATTTTTATGATGACTCTGATCATGATTTATCACTTATCGCTTGTATGTACACTGAGAGCTTATGCACCGAAGGCAAATTCCTTGTGTGTCCTATCACACTTGGCCAATAATGAATAAAGAAAGAAATAGTCAAACTAGCTGGAGAAGGCCAGTTATATTTTAAAATGGAATTCCTGCAGTTTATGAATAGAATTGATTAGAAAGGTTGGGAAAACCAATTGGTTGCTAGGCTGTTGGTAGGATATAGCTAAGTGTTTGTGCTTTTATATGATGGCTCTTTCTTTCTCTTTCTTTCTTTCTTTCTTTCTTTCTTTCTTTCTTTCTTTCTTTCTTTCTTTCTTTCTTTCCTTCCTTCCTTCCTTCCTTCCTTCCTTCCTTCCTTCCTTCCTTCCTTCCTTCCTTCCTTCCTTCCTTCNTCTTTCTTTCTTTCTTTCTTTCTTTCTTTCTTTCTTTCTTTCTTTCTTTCTTTCTTTCTTTCTTTCTTTCTGCCATCTCTCATGTAATTGTCCAGACTAACAACCCAGATGCAAAGGAAAAATACTAATTTATTTATTTCCTTTCCTTCCTTTCTTTCAGAGGAGATTTTTCTCTGAAATCTGCAACAGCTGTGAGGGTGGGGCACTGAATAACATTTTTGCACAGCTTGGAAGAGAACTGATCACAGGCAGTCCTTATGTAGTAACTGCCTCATTTAATAATGTTACAACAGTGATGGGGAAGTAACTTTACAATCAGTTTTCCCATTTGCAACCTTCAAAGGTCTGCAAAACTAAAGAAATCTAATGCAAGATCTTGAGCACTATTGCAGTTTCACTTAAGCCCCTGTCACACTGCACCAACGGATGGAAAGAGGATGTAAAACGGAGAAAAACACTTGCCATCCGGTTGTAGGTTAACGCGGTGCTTCCGTTTTTACTCACTGCATACGTGTTGCTCCCTCTCTATCCGTCCAGCATCCACTCTATTGACGTTTTCATCCGCCTCAGAGGGTTTTGAGCTGCTCAAAAAATTTTGCGCGGGAAAATGTATCCACATGCGTCCGTTCTGCCATCCGCTAGGGCATCCGCTAGTAGCAATCCGCTTCTGCAGCCGTTACGCATCCGCTATATCCGCTGAGCATCCGTTACGCATCCGCACAACTCGATCCGCTCCAGCGGTAAACGACGCAGCGAGGAGAAGCGGAACGAATGCGAACGGAATGCAGAAGGATGAAAGCCGGATGCAGCTCACAAAGAAAGCATTTAACGGAAAACACGCAGAGGGAGACCTGATCTCGGATATTAAGATGTCCTGAGAGGATGCCTAGAGGATGCAAGGGACACCATAGATTGGCAAACCTATACTGCCTATAAAAAAGGGAGGCAATTCATCTGGATACTGGCCGCCAGCCAGCCGTGCAGACCTCTGCAGCCTTCATCTGACTCTTGCTCATTCCACAGCATCCAGTCATGCTCCATTGTGGATCGTAAAAAAAAGTCCTCTTTGGCAGCCACCATCGTTCTGCAACAGTGCGAAGCCATCTACAGGACTCTGTGCAAACCCTAACTACGGAAGAAAAAAAAATCAGAGCGGCAAGAGTGTTCTGGGTCCGAAGATGGATCTGGAGAAGAACAGATTACAGACTGTACAACAAGCTGAATGGTGAGAAAGCTCAGGAACGAAAGAACTCTGCATTCCAAAACTTCATAAGGATCCTCCAGCCATGTTTCACGAATGTTGTCAGCGGGCTGACACCCAGTTGATCAAGCAACACCAACTTCCGCCCAGCCTCGAACCCTGAGGCTTCGAATGTGCACTCACTCTGCGCCACCTGGCCTCAGGGACACTACAGAGGCAGCCAGTACGCTGGAGGGGTGCCACACAACACCAATCAGCGTTGTGGCTCAGAGAAGTGGTGCAGGCCATCAACGAGAATACATGGGAGGGCTCCTACGTGCCCCTCCACTGCAAGAAGGATATTTGACAAGTTTGCAGAGCATGGTATCAGAGGTGGAACTTCCCCCAGCACCGTTGGGAGCCAATCAATGGACAAGCACTGTAGGCCTGCAAAAGCATCCAGCAAGCCTCGGGGCTCCACCTATATTTCAACTAAAAGGCTTCTTCATAGCATCATCCTCTTCACATGGTCGTGCTGAACTACAAGTTCACTCGTACATCGAGCTTCAGGGGGGGGGCCCCCCAAACGGGGGCTCATCTTCAGTCGATGCCCCAGTGTATACAATGCCAGTGACCTCAAGGAGGGGCTGGAACGCAACCTCAATCGTGGGGCTTCCCAGATCCAGACCGCCTGCAACACGACACGACAAGATGTGCCCTACTTCATTGTTTGGGGATGACGCCTCTCCTGCAAGAACCACCCTCATGAAGCCTACACTTCAAGACGCCTTCACCCGGTTGAAGAGAGGATCTTCAAATTACAGGCTAGTCCAGCGGCCAAGGCGGAAAGTGGTGGGAGAACGCCTTCTCGCATTCCCCATGCCAAACAGGTTCCAGGTACTTCTCACCACCATCTGCAACATCACCCACAGACCGTGAGGAGAGGATCGTGGAAAGCTTGCTGCATCCTGCCAATCTCAATGCGCACCCGCTACCCAGTCTTGCAGAACAGGCTCGTGGACCTCCAACAAGGCAATTGGGACATGGGCCTGGTTGAATGGAGGCAAGGGCAAAAAACCTGTAGACACTGAGGATGTGCAAGGCCCACACGAGACCCTCACATGCAAGGGAAGAAAGCAGCACAACCTCCTGAAACACTGGTTATGCAACTCCCCGCAGGAGCGTGTGAGGAGTGCAAAAAGGATGAGTATGCTAATGGATGCATTCCTTCAGCCTCGTCTCATCACAACTGATGCACGATATGGGTCAATGTTGTTGGGTGGCTTACAATGAACAAGGGCGTTGAATAAAAGAGTTGTGTTTATGTTGACAATGTGTGCATGATGATTACATTTTAATTGATATAAAGGGCCCATAGCTGTGCACACTCGGAAAGGGTGGACTCATACCCCAGTCCCACTTAGCTTGCACTGGAGGTTTTATTCCCACAGCTATTTACCCATCCCAAAAGGTTATCCCTGCTCATTCCACCAGGATCCACTGCCCAGTCCCACTGCTATCTTAACCCATCCCACAGATATCCTAACCCAATCCCACAAGTATCCCTGCCCATATCCAACAGCTATTACCATCCCCAAATTATCCCTGCCACACCCCACTGCTTATCTTTAACCCATCCCACAAGCATGCAAATGCTTAAAACCATTTCTAAAAAGTTTCACCAATCTTTATTTAAAAAAAGAATGGAAGCAAGTGTGTGAATCAAGGCTAGACCTTTATTAACCAACAAGCTGTAAAAGAAAAATGGACCCAAGGTCAAGTTGGTCCAAATAAGTCCACAGGTAGCCAGCCAGTCATACTCTGGCACGTCCTCTCCTGTCACTCGGAGTGTTGCCAGTCTCAGGCGGTGAAGGTCCAGTCTGTGGAGGTGGCTGGCTGCGGCGAGCTGCTTGTCTGCTAAAGCCCATTGGGTGCTGGTCCGACCGAGAGACAAGAGTCAGACGTCGGTTGAGAAAGCTCTCAGACAGCTGGCTCAGACCCATGTTAGTTGAAGTCCTTCCTCATTGCCATGAGGTTGTCAGCCCCCAGTCACGACAGACCAGACTTACTGAGCCGGGCTTGCTGTGGGCGTGGGCTGGAGGAAGGAGCAGTTGTAGGGGCTGGTCTGCAGCTTGCAGGTGAGTCTGGCGTGGCGAGGCTCGTGTACAGTTGAGTCGGCGTGTCTCGAGGGGGGGCATCGTTCGTGCTCAGTCAGTTGGCATCAGCGTTGTGAAGCAGCCTTAGTGATCTGGTCCTTTCCACCACCTTGGTACTGGCGGTTTCCGCCATGTCCGTAGGGTCTGGTTGACATGAGTGAGGAAGGGCTTACGGTTGGAGGATGAGTCATGCTGGACCAGCCTGATGAGGAGGAATCTATGCTGCTACGGATGGTATCCCTGATCCCTCAGACAGGACAGTTGGCTCTGCCCTCCTGGTCTGCGTCTCGCCTGTTCTGTGGAGGTGGAGCTGGGCGGATCGGATGGGTGGGGCCTGTGTGGACGTGCCGTCTCTTTCTCCACCGCACAGGGAGTCCTCCACGCACACTCCACCATGTTAAAACACCTGTGCCGCGGGTTCTGCTTGCCGATGGCACGCCTCACACAGATACCTGCCTTGAAGACGGATCTGCACTCTCCGGCCAGAAGAGTGATCTGTCTTTCAGCATGCATGCTCGGAGAGAGAGGAGATACGTGTTGAGGAGGGCTGCTTGGTGGCCCTCGGTGGCGAGATCTCACCCTCAGGAAAGCTGCCACGTGGCCCATGACGGTCGGTACTCTCTGTACCGTTCAGTTAACCGTGGCCTGGCCCAGATTTCTTCAGTGCAGCTTCCTGTACCAGTGTGCGTGTGCTTTCCACAGCCGCGGCAGACCATCTTTGAAGTGTAGCCCAGACTCTACCGCACTTACTCTCTCCAAGCAGCATGCTTTGCTTGGTGCTCCCTAGTAGAGCACGTGTGTCCCTATCTCGCCACAGGTAGTCATCTCTCTCAGCCACCTCACGACCTCATCCTCTGTTCTCCTCAATGAAGTATTGCCTCCTCTCCTGTCCCCGCATATGCCTCTCTCCTCATACAGAGGGGCTCCTAGTAGTAGGGGGCTGCTCCTCCACACCACAGCAGCAGCAGCTACACACAGGGATCATCATCATCATCACCAGCAGGGATCATTAATCATCATCAGCAGCAGCAGCAGCAGCACCAGGCAGGATCAGCCACCAGCACCAAGCACCAGCAGCGGACCAGGACATCAGCAGCAGATAAGGCACCAGCAGCGCCAGCAAGACCAAGAGCAACAGCAACAGACGACGCACAGCAGGCATGAGCAAGACGCAGGAGCACGAGCAGGCACGAGCAAGTCCAGGAGTCACGAGCAGGACCAGCAGGACGAGACAGCTCAGCTCAGGCTGTACACACCAGCAGAAGACACACTTGCCAGGAGCAGCTTCAGCAGAAGTAAGCACGAGCAGAAGCACCGACCGCCAGGAGCAGGCTCAGCAGCAGTGAAGCACGAGCAGAAGCAACCACCGCCAGGAGCAGCCTCAGCAGCAAGTAAGCTACGAGCAGATAGTCACCACGCCGGCAGACAGCAGCATCATCAGCTCCTCCAGAAGCAGAAGCAGCAGAATCCCCAGAAGCAAAGCAAACAATGAATGCCCCAGCACGATAACCCAGCCAGAAGCAGAGTCAGGGACAGGGGGCGAGGGTGCCCTGTCCCTCTTGCCAAGGGATGGCGCGGCATATTGCTGCTTTACTCTTATTCCCCATTGTTGTGGGATTGCTGGCTGGCAGGAGGCTGGCAGCACCAAGGCTGCTGCAAGGCAGGCACGCAAAGCTGGCAGGCAGTCAGGCACCAAGCTGCAGGCAGCTGGCTGGCAGGGAGGCTGGAAGGCAGACTGGCAGCAGGCTGCCAGGAGGAGGCTGGCTGGGAGGACAGGCTGCAGCAAGGCTTGCAGGCAGGGCAGGGCAAGGCAGTCGAATGTGTCCGGCAGCAGGTCTTCCTCTGAAATGGTGACCTGCTTCCGAGCTGCTTCCCTTTCATATCCGCGGGCTTACGCACATGCATCCCCCCCCGCATGCGCAATTGAACACGCCAGTGCATCTGTTAGGCTTTCCGCTGGCATCCGCTAGGCTTCCGCTCTGCATCCGCTTCATCCGCTGTTGCATCCACTGTGCATCCGCTTCAATCTGTCGCATTCCCTCGCTCAGCATACCGCTCGGCATCCGCTGTACTCCGTCTATGCTTCCTAGGTCCCCTTTGCTTCAGCGTTCCCCGTGTAAAGCCGGTGGATTGACGCCATTACCGCCTCTTCATCCGCTTCCATCGCTACGGCTTCCGTTTCGCATCCGCTTTCCATCCGCTCTTGCGTCTCTGCCTGCAGATGCCGGTTCCTTTCGTTGTTTATCCGTTTGGTTATTAGCAAAGTTTTGCCCCTGATTGAGAGTGAGATAAACAACGTGTGATGGAACATTTTTCTCGTCCGTTGTGTCCTTTTTACTTACGTTTTGCATCCGTTGGGCAGTGTGACAGGGCCTTTAGCAACTGCTTCATTTTAGCAATTGAGTTGCGAGTCCCAGTTGTGGTTGCTAAATGAGGACTATCATAGCATATAGCAATGGCAATAGTACTTTGACTTACTGTATATACCACTTCATAGTGCCTTACAACCCTCTCTAAGTGGTTTACAGAGTCACATATTGCCCCCAACAATCTGGGTCCTCATTTTTCTGACCTCAGAAGGATGGAAGGTTGAGTCAACTTTAAGCCATGTGAGGATCCAGCTTCAAGCTGTGGGCAGAATTTGCCTGCAATACAGTGTTACATTCTAACTGCTGGGTCACCACTGGACTGATAGCACTGAGGAGAAACTAGGTTGATTTCAAACTTGTGATGGCCCAGGGTGTGGCACAAAAGCAACAAAGTCACAAAAGTAGGTAAAATCCCTTTAATACCTCCAACTTGGCCCTTAACATCCAGTTATCTTCAGCTGGAGAAGAAAACTCTCCCAGGAACAGTGGGAGAAGGGGTGGAAATTCAGTCCAAACCCAAAGTACATATAATTATAAATAAAAATAAATACAAACCATGCTTCAGCAATTAACAGGACAGGGCAGGATAAAGAATTGCAAACT
The DNA here is from genome assembly GCA_004320025.1 of Laticauda laticaudata. Lineage (NCBI taxonomy): Eukaryota > Metazoa > Chordata > Lepidosauria > Squamata > Elapidae > Laticauda > Laticauda laticaudata. The sequence goes on along the minus strand of BHFT01000183.1, from coordinate 7,047 downwards.
TCAAAAGCTAATGAAATACACATAGTTGGGAGGATACCAGAACCCAGATAAGCCTTGGCAAACAAAGGTAATTCATGCTCTGCTTCCAGCAAGGTGCTGTGCGCAAACGCCCTTTTTAAATCCTGTTTTCCCAGCTGCAGCCAATGAAGGGAATCAGGGCCCTTTTCTCACACATAACTCACATTGCTGCCTTCTCCATTCCTCCATGCGTGCCCAAGGATGAAGAGGGGGTGGGCCTGGGTCTTCCTCTGAATGTCCTCTCCCTTGCTCTACCTCTTCCCTGCTCTGCCCAGCCATACTGTGCCCTTCCCCAGTTTCTTCCACAGCCATTGGAGCCACACTCCCACTCCCTGTCAGCTGTTCAACCTCCCCCTCTGAATCAGATTCTAACATGGGCATGACAAAAGTGCTTTGCAAGGATCAGACAGTGAAAATGGTGGATGTGTGGAAGTATCCTAAGAAATCCAGGTGTGAATATTGATAAGACATAAGCACTGTATATGTACTTTGAGATCTTCGGTTATGAAGATCAATAATTATATGGTCATTGATTAGGTTAAAAAAATGATTAAGTAGATAAAAATTGTACTTTTGTAAGATTGGTGTTGAATCTCGTTCTTTGATAGAACTTCTGAATCATTGAGTTAGTTTGCTGAAAGGGCAACTGATGTTATTTTCATACTGTTTATTCAATAACTTAAATGTCATATCCTGTATCATTTATTACAGTGTCCCTGTACAGTGGGGAACGAATGAAGGTCTCTTACAAAAAGAAGTTCCACCCAGACTGTGTGCTTTTAGGAATACTTTGCAGTAAAGGATACATATAAAATGAAAGAAACAAATATTAATCCTCTGCTAGGAATAGTACATGTAGTCCTCGACTTACAACAGTTTGTTTAGTGACCAAAGTCACAACAGCAGTGAAAAAAAGTGGCCTATGACCATTTTTCACACTTGCAACCATTAACAGCATCCCCATGATCACCTGATCAAAAATCAGACACTTGGCAGCTGTCTCACATTTATGACAGTTGCAGTGTCACGGGGGTCATGTGATCAGCTTTTGTAACCTTCTGACAAGCAGAGTCAATGAGGATGCCATGATTCACTTAAAAGCCGTATTAGTTACTTACCATTGCAGTGATTCACTTATTGCAAGAAAGTTCTTAAAATGGAGCAAATCTCACTTCACAACTCTCTTGCTTAGCAATAGAAATTTTGGAGCTCAATTGTGGTTGTAAGTCAAGGACTACTTATAATATGTGGACTTCAACTTACCGAATCCAGCCATCCATCCAGCATTTTGGGAGTTGAATTCTACACATCTTTAACATGCCAATGTTGAGAAACACTGATGTATTGAATGCAAGTCGGGTGCTTTAGTACTGAAGTAGGTACTTAAGAAGTAAATATAGTAGGGTGTGTTGCTTTCCAGTTGTGAATCTATGAACTAGGCAGGGGCATGCATGGGAGATTTCAAAAAAGCCACAATCATGGCCATGACCACATGGTTGAAACTTTACCCCTTGTTTTGTGTGTTGCCCCACTCCTTTTTTCCATTGTGGCCCCCATGTTTTCTTTCTTTTTATTACTTATGAACGGCCCTGAAGAAAGCTGTAAATTAACTCTGAGAATTCTAAGGAAACTTGTTAAAGAACAATCCCAGGATTACTTGAGGAAACAAAAACATTCCTGACATGACATCACTTTATCAAAATGGGGCATCCATTCCTTTTTATATGCTTATTTTTTCCCCATTACTGGACCATAAAATAGTTGGAAAGAAGATAATAAAAGGTTCTAGAAAAAAGAAGAAGAAAATAGATGAGAGCTGAAAATATAGACCTGTATGTTTCACCTTTGGTTGCCATAAAATTATATTGAAATATTTTCCATTGCTGAGAATTGAAGTCATGCATAGTTATTAAATTACTGTGTCCTTTGTCAATTACTGACTTCCCGGAATGTTTTAGAACTTGAGCATTTTTTACACCCAGCAAAAAACCATCTCCTATAAATCCTGCCATCCAACAATAATAATAAATCCTTTATCTTTTGGGCCCTGTCTTTCATTTTAAATGCATTAGAGTGTGTGCTGTTTTATGGATCTGGCTGAATTAGTAATTTTCTTTGGTCAAATATTTAAAGAGGAGTGTTGTTCCTTTTTTGCTAACCGTATGTCTTCATTTCTAATCAATATAAATGAATTAGAGTAAAACTATGTGAAATCAAAACTGAAGCAAGATAATAAGACTTGTAAAGAGGAGGAGGAGGAGGAGTTTCTAAAATCCATTATAAAGATTAGTGCCTCTGCAATATAAGCATGTAGTATAGAAATGCTTATGCATATATTTCTTTGTTTAAAGCAGCCTTCTCTCCCTCGTAAATTATACAGCTATCTCGCCTCAAATATTTCTTTTCTATTTAAACATAGAGAATATCTGCCATTTTAATCTTCCAATAGAAAAAGGAAATTCCCAGAAGCCCCAACCAACTCTGATTCAGTAACACATATCAACTTGTGCTGGTGAGGTTTCTTTAATGACTTGATATTCAGCAGCACCAGATCCAGCCTGAAGGGCTAAAAGATGCTTATAAGATACACCCTGGGAATCATGTATGTCTATAAAAAGGAACAGCCTCTTACCTACTTAGACTGTTTTTCTTTTACCCACATCTGCCACCATATTTCCTGTCTCTACAGAGAACTAGTGACAGTTCCACAGCTACCTTCTTCCCTCAGCAGACGCATCTTACCTGTGCCATTGCATACTTGGTGAAATATTGCACATGCAATAATTTTATGTTGCTTTCCTCTAATAATAATAATAATAATAATAATAACTCACTTCTGTAATGACACGAAAACAAATGTCTGTTCCCAAACTAATCTGGGTCTACTCTTTTATCCCGGGAATTTGAATTTACAGGCTAAGCAGTAATAGACATACTTAGGCAAGACAAGATAAAGTGTTAGTTTTATCACTGAGTCATCTCAAATTCAGATTCTGGAAAATCTAGGATGTCTGGCCCAGATTCAGAAACTCTTGTCAACTTCATAGTAAGCTGTCAATGAGCTTGCTAATTTTTCATTGCAGTCAATGCCATAATGTAAGAGTAAAGATGGGAAACAGGTGTGTGTGTTTTTTCCAGTTTATCCTCCCTCCCCAAAGACATTGATTCTGTACTCTCGAATCTGATAAGTTGATGGCATACCAATTGCAATTATCAAAAGGTAATAAAACTAAAGGTAGAAGAGGATTCTACAAGATACCCATCTTCAGAGCTTAAGCAAGTTGGAAGAATGTGTGCTTGGTCTGAGGTGACAGAGGCTACTAAAGACATATGTCTCTTAATCTGTTCTTTCCTTGAAACAGCAGATGGAAGTGGTTTCAAGAGTAATGTTGGAAACAGAAACATGGGTTGCTTCCAAGTAAAAGATGGGTTCCCTTCTGTAATCTCAATCCCATATACAGTATGCTTTCTTTCATTATGGAGCAAAGGCGATCAATTCAAGATTTACAGTATTCTAAATGTGATGAGCATGGTATAAAATTTTACATGTTCTGTTAAATTGACCATGTTATACAAAACACTACTTCATTTGTATTCTATGGAAACCTGTGATACTGTCCTTATAGAGTTCCAGTAATTAACTCTTTTTTTTTCTGTTTCATTTTGTTTGCTTTCTTTACTTGCATGCTACTGAATCACCAAACAGTTCTAGGCATCTTAAAACAAAGTTAACATCTTAAAGGAGAGCACAAATGCATAACACGAAGTAATAACATTCCTGATCATTCACTCATTCATTCTTTATTTGCCAGCAGTTTTATCATGTCCTTTTGGAAAGCTCTTCACTCTTACACAAACCACAAACATGTCAGGCTTCCCTCCCCATCATTTGTACTGCACACTGCCACAATCAAGAGGGGGAGCGGGATGGGAAGGAAAAGGACCTCTTGTAAAAGGAGGATGGGGGGAGAGACCAGCACAGACAGAAAGCAGAGGTGTGAAACCAGTTTCATCTGGCCCACCTTCAAGGACTTTTGGGTGGCCAGGACATGGGAATGGAATCTAACTGCTTCTCAAAGTGTCCTGTTCTGAAATCCAGCTACCATCCTATCGGGCACTGACAAACTGGTCAAAGCGGGGAGAGCTTCAGATCTGACCTTGCTTTCGCTGAATCCAGTTGTCTCCAGTAAAAGAGCCTTGTAACCTACTGATGGAATCTTTCTTTCCTTGAGAGCTAGCTGGGGCAGAGCTCTTTATACATGACAGCCAGTACTTTGAATTGCACCCAGTGCCTACCATAAGCTAATGCAATTCATGCAACTTTGTTCTACCAACTGTAATTCTGAATCATCTTGAGGATCAGCCACGTATATGATTAGCTGCAGTAATCCAAGTGTCAGGTGATAAACCTGAGGGATATTGATGCAAAAATGTTGTGGTCCAGGAAAAGTCAGAACCGAGGTGCCAGACGCTTTGCAGATAAGCTCTGCTTTTAATGGCTTTCACTTGTTTCAGTAGGTGCCACAAATCCAGGGGGATTCTTCCCCCTTCCCAGATTGTGTACTTGCTCTTTCAGTGCCACCCTGTTTAAGTCAAATATGGAGCTGTTTTTGAATCATGATCAATGTTACTGAATGCAACCGATCCATCAAGAGGCCCACTTTTCCTCCATCATGGTCCTGATATAGGTTATCCACAAGAGTGACCACAGCAATTTCCATCTGATGCCAAGGCACGGAGCCACACTGGAAGGAGCCCATATAATCTGCTTCCAGAGGGAGTCTCTGTGATGGCCTCACCATCATCACCATTTTTCAATAATATACAGAGCCATGATGGCACAGTGGTTAGAATGCAGGAAGGCAGGCAAACTCTGCCCACAGTCAGGAGTTCGATCCTGACCAGCTCAAGGTTGACTCAGCCTTCCAAGGCTTTCAATAGTGATGTTGGTCATGCAGAGGACTTTAATTATCTTTACATTGTTGTATCAATAGATAGCATAGTGGGTTCATGTCAAATATGGCTTCAATCATCAATTATAAAAACTTTGCTTCTACTTAGAATTACATTTTTGACAATTAAGCTGCTGCTGTGTATTTTTTAAAAAACCCTGCAGTTTTCCATTTCTGCAAACATATTCATAGTATCAGTTGAAATTTCAGATGAGCTAAGCTGATTATTATTTGATGGAAATCAGTTTACTTTAGAATGGAAAGAGAAGTTTAGTAAAATATATAGTTAAGGTTGATTGCTCTGAATATAATTACAAGTAGAAAAATTCTTCTGTGCAGTATCTTATGTTAATTGTAGGGATGATTTAAGGAGGATTTAGAAAATGAAAAATGAGGAATTCATGTAAAAATGAGGAGAGATCCGCAGATTTGCTCAGCCTGGATAACCAGAACTTTTGGTCCCCAATAACAAAATTGTATTTCTCTGAAATTTATTCTGTATGGGCGGTGATGCCTTGAAATAGTACAGAAAAATAAAATCTGGGCTTGAAACTTGTGTCAGAGATTTAGACAACCAGCACAACCTTTCCTCCCAATTTTGGGATTCAAAGAATTGAAATGGGATCACCTCTAGAGTTGTATTTCACTGCCAAAAAATGCTCTGACAATTAAATAGCCCCAGATATTAATATTGTACTGTGTTTTCTTGGTACTTTCTAGCTTTCCTGGAACCCCTTAAGAGATACATTGTTAGAGTAAGATTTTTCATTCATTCATTAAATTCCACAAATTCTCAAAACACTGCTTCCTGAACCAAGATTATTGTGTAACTTCAGCTTCCCAGAGAGAGGATAGAAAAAAGAAAGTTGTAACAGTTCAAACAAAGGCAAATATGAAAGTTAATAATGATGAATTTTGTCATAAGCAAATGCTATTGACCTTCAGAGAATATTTGCTGACATTTTAATACTATAGAGGGCAGAGTATAAAGGCCATTCACTCTGAAGAATATCATGGAATTAAAAAGAAAGAAGAGGTCATCCATTAGATTTTATTACAGCTGGGTAGAAGAGTGTGAGTATAAGAGCAATTTGTAAAGATCTTAGATAAACATATTACCCAGTGTTGAACTAAAACCACGGGATTATGGAAATAGTTTAAACACTGCAATGCCTTTTCATTTACCAATAAAAGAGATGGGACTATGAAAAAAAAGCTTTTTTAAAAAAAATCCCCACTAAATACTTGCAGAAATAGAGAATATTTAATGAAAGGAGGAATATATAGCAAAATGTTTCCCATTCTACAGGGAGGTGGGTTTTTTTCATGATCAGAATAATGTTTTTTTAAAACATAATGAGCGAATTATTCCTGAGTTGATTGGAATGTGCAGTTATGTGGTGGTAGAGCTAATGCAGTGGAACATCATGCATTCTATATTGTGTGTTGGAAGATTTTATCCAGTATTAAATAAAGATACACAAATTCTGGAAGGAAAATCTTTGACTTCAGAAATGTTCATCCTTTTTTTTTTACAAAATCTTTTTTAGATACATTGAAATATTAAAAGAGCACAAGCCTAAATTAGTCTGGACTGAAAAAATTGCTGAACACTACTTGGAATATAAAAAGTGAGTTGCTATTATTTATTGTTCATTAAATTCAATAAATGGAAAACTGCTGATCAACAATCAAAATTCACGGAAGAATGACCTTTTGACTGAAGGTAGAAAAATAAAACATGTTGTTTACTTTTGAAAGTTTCAAACAATTCAAAAATATTGGTTTTTAAGAAATTGGATAAATAGAATCTTTATTAATAAGATTTCAAGTACATGTTGATCATGTAACAAAACAATAAGATGATTTTATTGTAGATGAAGGTACTAACACTTGTTCATATTAATCCAATCCATTGTTATATGTGGCTGGACTTGTATGTGAGAGAACTGGATGTAACACATTTAATAACTCTTTTTGTTGACAACTGGATTTAAAACTTCCTTTCAGCTCAAAAGATATATTACTTTATTTTCAAGGTTTTATTTTATGAGAAAACAGAACTAAAGCCCATGTC
>BHFT01000182.1:0-36202 GCA_004320025.1 Laticauda laticaudata | reverse complement strand
AGTTCATCCGCTCAAAAAGTTTTGTGCAGCTCAAAACTTTTTGAGCAGATGAAATCTCAGTAGACGGATGCTGGATGTATAGAACGTATGAATCACGCACGCAGTGAGTACAGAACGGATGCATCGCGTTAACCAACGGATGGCAAGTGCTTCTCTCCGTTTTACATCCTCTTTGCATCCATTGGTGCAGTGTGACATGGGCTTTAAGCTCCTGCAGTTTTCTTGGCAAGGTTTTTCTGAAATGGTTAGATATTGCTTTCTTCCTAGGGCTGAGAAAGGAGGGATTGGATCAAGGTCATCCAGGTGGCTTTGTGCCTAAACCAGGACTAAAATTCATGATCTTTCCAGGCTGTTGCCTTCATCAAACTAATTACACCCCAAATTTGGCATAATTCCAAGGTTGTAAGCTCGGAAAGAAGAGATAACCAGGATCCCATAACAGCATAGAACATAACTTAGTTCTATTATTATTATAAGTAATCTTCAACTTATGAACACAATTGAGCCTAATATTTATATTGCTAACCGAGACATTTGTTAAGTGAGTTTTGCCCCATTTTCCTGACACATTTTTTTAAGTAAATCACTGTGGTTCTTTTGTTAGTAACATAATTCTATAGTGAATCTGGCATGATTACAGGACACTGCAACGGTCATATGAACTAGTTGCCAAGCATCCAAATTCTGATCACGTGACCTTAGAGATGCTGCAGTGGTCATAAGCATGAAAAATGGCCACAAGTTCCTTTTTTCAGTGCCATTGTAACTTTGAATGGTCACTAACGGAACTATTGCAAGTCAAGGATACCTATGTTACCACCCCCACCATCATTCCTTATCTGCTCAACGCCCAACATTCAGCTGTATTTCTCAAACTCAGCAATGTGTAAACTTTATCTCCTACATTTCCCCAGCCAACTGGGATGGACTTTGATTCTGGGACTTGGTTGCTGAGGTTAAGAAATCCTGGCTTAGCCCTCCAAGGGTCTCAAGACTTAGTAGCTTTTTCTCTGAATTTGTACTCACTTTCTCCCTCAAAACAACCTATGCATGCTTTACCCAAGGAAGGAAAGATGAAAACGATAAAAGGTGTGATTCAATAGTGAGAGTAGCTTTTGGAAACCTGCCCAATAAAAGTCAGTAGTCAGATTAACCCACGAGTCACTGTCATTCCCCAATACATTAAGCAATAAACCAGGTTCACAAACCACCTTGATCCAACCAGGACTGGACTGCACCAAGTGATTACAAAATCCGTCCAGGAAAAGGCTCTGTAACATCAGCACTGTTATTTTTTGCCAAAAATTTTGGGCTTCCCCTCCAAAATATTTTATTCTTCCAGGAGGGAGGGGCTTCCCATAAAATATTTGATAAAATACAGAACGTGAATGATTAAATATTGTATATTAAAGCGAGCAAACGCCACTTGTCAGCACCTGATTGGCACATATTGGTGACTTTGGGACGAGCCTACCATACAAGGGCTTGTGGAAATGCGGGCAGAATAACACACACATTTACCTAGGCCGCTGCTTTTGAATTCTTAGATGCAAACCAGAACAAAANACCATACAAGGGCTTGTGGAAATGCGGGCAGAATAACACACACATTTACCTAGGCCGCTGCTTTTGAATTCTTAGATGCAAACCAGAACAAAAATACGCCATACGAACGATTGGAAAGTTATGGGCTGCCCCCACTCGCCCACCCCCACAGCCACAATGAGAAATCTCCAACCGCCTCACATCTTGCCCTTTTATAGCGTTCACGCTCGCGAAGCCCCGCCCACCAAGGTGAGTGACAGTTGATCCGCCCACGTTCGTGCTCCCCTCGAGGGTCATCTCGTCCAATCAACTAGACCGGGGGTGGAGGGGCGGAGAGAAAGAGGAAGGGCGTTCCCGCGCGACAAGAAGGAAGATTCCATGGCGGCCAGTTACCCGTATGGACAGGTGAGGCGGCGTGCACGCGCGCGAAAGAGGCGCCGGGCTCACCCCGCCGCGCGGTGGTTGACGGGAGCCCCCGTAAACCGAAACGAGATCGAGTGGGCTCTGGATTGAAGGGGCTGGAAGTTGCCAAGGCAACCAGAAAAGGGTGGGGAGAGCCGAGAGGATGGCACCGGCAAGAAGACGAATCACGCTTCTCAGGGTGACGTCACGGTCAGGCCAATGGAGTACTGTAGTGATGTCATTGCGGGGGGAGGGGAAATGGAGGTTGTTGGGGATGGAGGGGAAGGAAGGAAGCTCCCCAAAATAAGGTTAGGAAGTGTTTTCATTGGCTGGGGGAATTCTGGGAGTTGAAGTCCGCCCATCTTAACAGTTGCTGAGGGGGAGTGACACCCCCTTGGGGAGCCTGGGGAGGTAGGATGTTGCTCAGGATGTTGGGCAAGCAGGGAACGTTGGTGGTTATTTCATCAAGAATGGGACACAGGTCGCCTGAGGACAGCCCTAAAATGGCTCTTCTGCCAGGGCACCAAACTTTCCTCCCCATTCTGCATTGGCTCACAAGAAACACAGTGAAGCAATTATGAAACACTTACAAAATCGGACTTTTAAAAGGGATAAAAACCAGGGATTCAGCCACCTGGAGGTCATCTGTCCCCCAAGCAAGACTGATGACAAATTTTCAAAGGGGTTCACCGCCAAGGGTTGCTAATGCAAGTTGGGCAGCCATATGAATTGAACTGAATTGAATCAAACAATGCATAAAATACTTTGGCCATCTGACTCTTGTGTAAGGACCCAGGGGAGGGCACAGGTTGCCTTTAAGATTTAAGAGAAAAATATATGATTGTCTTATAAAACATGAATGAATAAAAGTATAGTCAATGATTGATTCATAAAGATATTAATGTATTTGATATTTGATTGAAAGCATGAGAGGATATATAATGTAATTGTAATAGAAGACTACGAAATGGTTGCACAAAATAATATGTAAATCAACCAGCACACTGTATGTATATATATGGAAGATGGTTTATGTTTTTATGTTATGTTTGTTTATTTATGTTTGTTTTAAAATCAATAAAATTAAAAAAAAAAGATTTCAGAGAAAAGTAATGGTACTGGCAGAGCTTTTCTTGCAGAGATGAGAGAAGTGCATTCATTAAAACCTTGTCTTTTACACACCTGTGCCTTAAGCCCTGCTCCTTGTAAACCTGCATTTTGCAATGAATCTGAATGGCCATTCAAAAATGGCCATCTACCTTGGCTGCACACGTGACTAAGGCTCAGAATAACAGAAAAGTTGGAAGGGACCTTGGAGGTCTTCTAGTCCAACCCTCTGCTCAAGATTCACACCTTCCATTAAGCCAAGATTGTGTGGCTTATTGCAATATATGAATCCAGCCTTCTTTTCTTTTCTTTTTTAACACCCTCCTGTATCTGTTCTGGTAATTTTGTCTTTCCTAATTAAATTCATTTCCAAGAATAACAACATGGATTCAGATGTCTCTCTTGATTACCTGGACCAAGTTATTAATTGAGTCATCCACTCTGCCAGGAAATTGACTTATCGATGCATGACTGAAATCAGTCAGCAAGGTTTTCTGAGATACTGCCACAAAGGTGGCAGGAGGCTTTATTTCTTTATTGCACTATGTGGAGAAAAAAAATTCATAGGGATGCATTTGAGCCCAAAGCCATCTTTTTCATTTCACTCTAGTATTGGGATATTGCACTATTGAATATTGACTTTAAGACTTCATTCCTTCCTATTCTTCAATAATAAAAAAAACAGTTAACCAAACGGTTTGTTTAGCCTTGGGGTTGATAAATTGCTAAGATAAACCTTCCTTCAGTCAGTTGTGTTGGTATATAACTGGTATTTTCACAACACATTAAACTCATGCTCTGTCCTAGTTTAGCATGTGTGAACAAGACTTCTTCTGGGAGAGGAAATGCTCTTTGTTGTTAATGAAGTTAAATTCATGGTGGTTCAGAATTGAAGCTCAATGCTAAGGAGATTTTATTTTAAATAAACATCAGTGTACTCGACTTAAGAATAAAAGATATTTTATTCTATGTTTTTATTTTATTTTATTCTATGTTTCCAAGACAGTTACAAGAGTTACAAGGAGCAAAGTATTGCATAAAAATTAAAATTTTGAGGATTTGCCACCTTATATGCCTATTTCATTTCTTAAAAGACTATTAGCTATACATTATCAGCTAATCAATAAAACTATTGGCAAAATTATCTCTATGGATCAATCTGGTTTTATCCCAATTCAAATATATTTACTCCATCAGGAAATTATGAAATATTATACAATTTAATAAAATTAATGTCTTCTCTAGCCACTTGTTCTTTAGATATATTTAAAGCTTTTTGATTCTCTAATAATAGAATTTTTAAAACAAATATTAATTAAAATCAAACTTGGAGTTGGTATTTGTAAGAATATATAAAATGTTTATGAGCTAACTGAAGCTCAGACAATCCATGTTGCTGTCAAAAGAGCATATTTTACTGATTTCTCGGGCTGGCAATCAGTTCAGAGATTGAATCTGATACCTTCAACAGGGGAAATGTCTTTCTTATAGTTGCACTTGTATTTTTCTGCCCCTAAAAAATAATTTCTCTTTCCTTCTGGAGTAAGAAGAGTTGGACTTCATCAACAGCAAAAGTGGTGCTTCAGCTCTTTTTAACCTGATAACTTGATGAGGAGTTGTCAGGGGGGTCAGGTGAGATCACAGCAGCAGAATGCCATTGTGCAAATGATGTGACTCAGGTAAAGGGTATATTTTCCACCATGACTACTTCTTTATTTATACCACCACCAATTTCTACAAATGAAGTCCTAGCCATTCACAGCTTAGGGTATGTACCTTTTGTCAGGCCATAGGGTGGAACAAGGACCATTTCATAACCACGGAAGTTATGAAGAAGGAAAAAGGACCATTTCACAACAAGGGAGTGAGAAACCTAGGCCCTGTGCTGATTCATTGTCTGCTTTTTTACAGTTCCTTTCTTCTCTCATTCCTTGACAGGGCTTCCCTGGGACTGCAGGACAGGCTCCAGGAGCTCCTCAAGGCAGCTATCCTGGTGGACAGTATGGAGGTGGACTGCCTTCTGGAGGAGCATATGGGGGCCCAGCACCTGGAGGCCCATATGGGCCACCGCCTAGTGGAGGCCCATATGGATACCCTTCCTCTGGCCCTCCGGGAGGAATGTATGGAGGTGGCCCAGTCCCAGGAGGGTCGTATGGACAGCCTGCTAATCCCTATGGTGCTCCCCAGCCTGGACCTTATGGAGCAGGTGGTCCTGGAGGTAAGTGGTAGGAGTTCAGTTGTGTTTCAGTTCAGTTGTCAGCTATTCATTGTTGAACCAGGGTATCCTGATTTATCTGGATTTGCTCTCCTGACCATCCTTTTTCTCCCCCATCAGTTGCAACATTGATCCCTTCTTTTTAGCAAGCAAACAGTTCAAACCAAGTCTGTTATCAGGTTTCCTCTCTTAAGAACCGGTTGATCTTGACCCTCAAATTTGCATTTTTCCACTGCAGTGTTTTGCCTCCCTTCTATAAAACCCATGGTTACTAGATCTGGAATTTCAAGTTATAGTGAGAAATGTGTGGTGTGAGTTGTTGATTTGTTCTTACTTTGGAGCATTTCTTATCTATTTTCTGGTGCTGATCAAAAGCTGCAAATAAACCACAAATCTGCATTGGGGCAGGTTGTGAGCCAAGTAGCACTTTTTTCTGGGCTAGCAACATTTTGCAAGTGTTTTGGGAATACAGAAGTGCCTAAATTTTGCAGACCTTTTGAAAGCCTTTGAGATGAAACCATCTCCCAAAGGAGGCAAACTTGTCTGTAGCTCCAGAGCTCCCTCGACTACACAAGCCAGGTGTTAAGGAACAACCCAGGTATCTGTGACATCTCTCACTTTATGGACTGGTTCCACAGCTGCAGCAATGGGTGCCTGTTTTGTATTGCAGAATTGGAAAAACTGTCCGTAATTTGAATTATTCATCTTAATTTAAACCAGGGGTTCAGAAAGGCATTCCTATTGCATTATTTATTAAGGTTCCAAGGTGAGAACTGAAAAGAACCAAAGTTGCCTTCCTGAGGAAATGGACATAGAACTTTGCCACTGTGCAAAAGCCTCCTAAACACAACAGCATTTGCATCCTGCTGAAGCAACATGCTTCTCCATGTTGGCATTGAGCATTACAGATCATTGGCAGAGACCTCATTTATTTTCTTTCTGTTTTTACAAGATTTTGCATCCTACTGCCTAAGTGAACTTTCTTCCCTAGGGCTCACATTTAATATACTCACCCTACCCTTTTGGAGTGGGATGGGGTGAGGAGGCTGATTCAGCAAAAGTTTGAGTCTCATCTTGTCCATTTGTCAGAAGCTTTCTAGATATTTCCTGTCAATGTTGGTGGGTACTTGGCATTCTCTGGTCAAAGGCCCTGCCTTTCTCTGTATATGTTCTTGATATCTCGTTCTTTCCCACACAGGCCATGTTCCCCCTGGTGTGGACCCAGAAGCTTTCTCTTGGTTCCAGAGTGTAGATGCTGACCACAGTGGCTACATCACGACCAAGGAGCTCAGGCAGGCCCTTGTCAACTCCAATTGGTCTGCTTTCAGTGATGATACTTGCTTGATGATGATGAGTAAGTTCAGGGTAAAAGAATCTATACTCAGTATGGTGAAAAGCATGTGAGGGCCCTGTAATACTGTAGGTCTGATTCCCCATCAGTGTCTGTAGAGCTATTCTCTACTAGGATGTGGCTGTCAGAAGGTCAAGTACATCGATGCAAGACTGTTCAGAAAGCTTCCACACAATATTTTTTTAAAAGGTGTTTGTATCTGAATGTGAACAAAATAGAATCTGTGGCTTCCCTTATATTTGCATTTTCTTGAGTCAATATAATATATTTTTATGTTGTACCCAGACTAGATTTTCCCACTAAATCAACCTTTATTGTGATCGAAGATCAGCATTAAAAGTGTGAGATACAAAGAATTTAAAAACAAAAAAAAATACAAAAAATGACATTAAAAGACTAAACATTATAAAAATAAAAAATAAACTCTTAAAAGGGGTAAAAACAAATGGACATAAAAAACATGGCAAACAAAATCCATATAATACAAATAAATCTAATACAAATACTCTATAATAATAGTATAGGCTAGGGTATGTTGCAGCAGGGATGGTATGTAAGAGCAGCAGGGAGGTGTAAAATCATCCTGTGTGCCTTGGTTATTTATGCAATAATGGTGCAGACACTTAATAGGAATCTATATATATATATAACCACTGGAGAAATCTTTTCAAGATATTCTGAAGAAATTAAGCTGCTGGTCAATCCCTACTTACTCATCCAATTTAGAATAGGAAGAGATAATTGAAGCCATCAAAGTTGATCTCCTTTGGTGCACAAATGCAAATTAAAGCATTTCTAAGCAGCAGCAACCCAGCATCTTATCTGGAGGCATTCAAGAAAGGTGCCCATGCTCCTGCAGGCCTTTAGTCCCATAGGCTGAACATTCTTACTCAGGTTCTGCAAGGTGGCTTAAATTTAGCCCAAAGAAGAGCTTCACACCTTGGAGGAAACCTGATTCTCTTTGTTGAAGCAAAGAAACAACCTGCTGTGTCCCAGGGCAGCATCTCACCTGCCTCAGAGTTTCCCTACATCCCTCACCTTTGTCACTTGTGAAAGCTGGGAGAGTCTTTTGACCAGATTTAATTGCTGGAGGAGATTCTGGCAAGTGCTCCTGGAGAAGACTGCAAGGAGACCCCAGCCTTCTCAAGCAGAAGGAAAGTTCTGTGAAGGTTCTGCAGATGGGCAGAATGTCCTTCCAGCTGTTGCAAGAGCCAGAGGCTGATAAGCAGCTGCAAAGTAAACCAACATGGTTATTTCTCTCCACTTTTAGAAGGGGTCACTTTTCTTCACAAAGCCATTTCAAGGGAAATTTCACTCAATTTTTCATCAAAGCAAATATCTTTGAAGATTTGCACAACCCTGGCTCTTAACATTAGGACATTTCCCCCCCAGCATTCAACCAGAAAACTCCTTCCTGTCATTTTATAATCATTCTGTGTCTGCACACTGGGATGACAGAGAATAAGCCTTGTTCTTTGGACATTTTCCCTTTGGGTGTTTAAAGATTGTTCTCTTATCCCTTGTGATCATCTTTTCCTAAGGCTAAAGCTTCCAGCTCCTTCAATTCTCTCCTTTAGAAGAGCTCAAAGCTGGGGATCCATGAAATAGTAAAAGAAGCAAATGTTATAGGCTGCTTTGCATGTAATAGAAAAGAGAACAGAATTATAGAATAACGAAGTGACTCAAACATGAAATGCTAAAGATAATTATAAACATAATTATGCTTGAAGTTCATGGATTTTGATGCTTCCCTCCCTCAAAGGAGCTGTTTCTTCCAACTGCATTTTTCTTTTCCCATGTATATAAGGGAGAAGTAGTATTTTTCTCCACTGTTGTTCCATGGCTAGTAATTTGAAACACAACTAGGAGCTACAGGTCTGCATGCATATACAGGTGAAACTCGAAAAATTAGAATATCGTGCAAAAGTTCATTTATTTCAATAATGCAACTTAAAAGGTGAACTAGTATATCGAGATAGACTCATACATGCAAAGCAAGATAGTTCAAGCGTGATGTGTCATCATTGAGATGATTATGGCTTACAGCTCATGAAAACCCAAATCCACAATCTCAGAAAATTAGAATATTGTGAAAAGGTTCAATATTCTAGGCTCAAAGTGTCCACTCTAATCAGCTAATTAAGCCATAACACCTGCAAGGTTCCTGAGCCTTTGAATGGTCTCTCAGTCGGTTCAGTAGGAATCACAATCATGGGAAAGACTGCTGACCTGACAGTTGTGCAAGAAAACCATTATTGACACCCTCCATAAGGAGGGAAAGCCTCAAAAGGTAATTGCAAAAGAAGTTGGATGTTCCCAAAGTGCTGCATCAAAGCACATTAATAGAAAGTTATGTGGAAGGAAAGTGTGGAAGAAAAAGTTGCACAAGCAGCAGGGATGACTGCAGCCTGGAGAGATTGTTCAGAAAAGGCCATTCAAAGTGTTGGGGACTTTTACAAGGGGTGACTGAGACTGGAGTCAGTGCATCAAGAGCCACCACACACAGACGGATCCTGGACATGGGCTTCAAATGTCGTCTTCCTCTTGTGAAGCTTGCTCCTGAACAACAAACAACATCAGAAGCATTCTACCTGGGCTAAAGACAAAGGAACTGTCTATCGCTCAGTGACATTGAGCGACAGTGGTCAAGGTCCTCTTTTCTGATGAGAGCAACTTTTGCATCTCATTGGAAACCAAGGACCCAGAATCTGGAGGAAGAATGGAAGAGGCACACACTGCAAGATGCTTGAAGTCCAGTGTGAAGTTTCCAACAGTCTGTGTTGATTTGGGCAGCCGTGTCATCTGCTGGTGTTGGTCCACTGTGCTTCATTAAGTCCAGGGTCAATGCAGCCATCTACCAGGAGATTTTGGAGTACTTCATGCTTCCTTCCGCAGATGATGCTTTATGGGGATGCTGACTTCATTTTCCAGCAGGACTTGGCACCTGCCCACACTGCCAAAGCACCACAACCTGGTTCAATGACCATGGGATTACTGTGCTTGATTGGGCAGCAATTCGCCTGACTTGAACCCCATAGAGAACTATGGGGCATTGCCAAGAGAAAAGATGAGAGACATGAGACCGAACAATGCAGAAGAGCTGAAGGCCACGATTGAAGCATCCTGGTCTCCATAACATCTCAGCAGTGCCACAGCTGAACCTTCCATTGCCAAGCCGCATTGAGCAGTAATTGCTGCAAAAGGGCCAAACCAAGTATGAGTACATATGGATGCGTATACTTTTCAAGAGGTCTGATATTGTTCTATGTACAATCCTTGTTTTATTGATTGCATGTAATATTCTAATTTTCTGAGAATATTTTGGGGTTTTCATGAGCTGTAAGCCATAATCATCACAATTATGACAAATCACAGCTTGAACTATCTTGCTTTGCATGTAATGAGTCTATCTCATATATTAGTTTCACCTTTTAAGTTGCATTACTGAAATAAATGAACTTGCACGATATTCTAATTTTTCAAGTTTCACCTTCCTCAATATCTAAACCAGTAAATTGGGCTAAAGAATAAGGATAGCGTCCTAAAGATAGTTCACCATTGCCTTTGGCATATTTCAGGGAGAATCATTTCCCCAATTTCCACCAAGTCTTCTGTTCTTTCTCCTGATGTCTTACTGAAATACAGATGGTTTTCTAAGGAACAGGATAATCTTAGAAGATGTTCTTAAATAGGTTCAAATGGTATGCTAGTGCTTTTTTTGTTGTTTATATTTTTTTCCATCCCAGTTTTTGCTGGGTTGAATAAACGGGTCAAGATTTTGGAAGCTTGTAAAAACCTACCTATTTAAGCAGTCTCAAAAAGTGGCATGATCTCTCAGCTTTTGGTGAAGGGAAAGTAGTTATTATACAGGCAATGAAACATTACTATTTAGTGTTCTGCTCTTTCCTTTCTGTCTTGGCAGACATGTTTGATAAAAGCAAATCTGGTCGGATCGATCTCTATGGGTTTTCAGCCCTGTGGAATTTTATTCAACAGTGGAGGAATCTGTTCCAGCAGTTTGATCGGGACCATTCAGGAAACATTACTTGTAATGAGCTACACCAAGGTGAGAAAATTGAGGTTTTGACTTTACCATTCAGAAATTAGATTGTCAGGTCCTTGGAGTTCTCTGAGCTTGGTTGTTTTCTTGCAGACATTTCATTACCCAATTAGGTAACATCATCATTTGCACCATTCTGTTCTAACACTGAAGATGTTACCTTGTTGGGAAATGAAACACCTGCAAGCAACCAACCAAGCTCAGAAAGCACTGAAGATTCCACACATCATCTCCAGCAGCCAATACCCAGATAAGCAGGGATTAACACCAGACAAATAATACTCTGAACAAGGAACTGCCTGGGAGAAAAATTATACCCCACTGACATCAGGATAAGCCACTGTATATAAGAGAGAACAACCCCTACTTTGTTTTGGCACTGATGATATCTAATTGGGAAATGAAATGTCTGCAAGAAAACAACCAAGCTCAGAGAGCACCAAGGTCCCCACAGTTAAACTCTGAGCTTCTTCTATTAGAAATGAGATTCCCTGTGGGTTGGATTTCCAAGAGTGGTGCTGGCATTCCAAAGTCAGGTTCCATTTTTTCCAGGATTCCTCAGCTTGAAATCTTATCCAAGGCTGGATCTACCACTGGCTCAGCCTAGTGTTCTTAGCTGTTATTGGCCTGGATCAATCCCACTATAATTTCCACTATAAAAGATCCTAGGGTTCAATTTCTGGCATTTAAAAATCTGTTGACAAGCAGCAGATTATCTGTCAATCAAAGTAATACTGAGCTGTTGAGCCAAGTAGTTTAATGAAAAGACAGCTGCTTCTACCTGTCTGATTCAGTTAGTCAGAAAGTCATGCTCCTAAGGTGGATGTAGACTTTCTGGCAGTAAGGGCTGAGCTTGGAGACACAAAAAGAACTGGCAGCTGTACGTCCACTGAAAGGAGAAGATGGCAAAGCAAGCAAAAATTGTGGGGAAAAACCTTAGGTTCCATTAATTGTCAGGTAG
Source organism: Laticauda laticaudata (assembly GCA_004320025.1). Taxonomy (NCBI): domain Eukaryota; kingdom Metazoa; phylum Chordata; class Lepidosauria; order Squamata; family Elapidae; genus Laticauda; species Laticauda laticaudata. The sequence continues at coordinate 24,561 of BHFT01000182.1, read as the reverse complement.
TACTTCCATGTTGGAATGTTTGGCTGATATAAAAATATCAGTCATGCCACTCTGTCACCAACTATTTGAGTCATCAGCATGGTGGATTTTCACTAGGGTTTAAGTGTGAGTTATGTTAAAGTTAGTTCTCACTTTGTCAGAGGAATCTTATCTGAAATCCAATCAATCCACTGCCAATTTGTTTATTCATTTAACAAATTTATATAGCCTCCCATCTACTCAAGATCACCCAAAAACAAAACATGATAAACTATTAAAAATCCAGTTCAAAAGAGCCAGGCTCAATGACTCTAAAAGTCACATTATCATCATACCACAGAGAACTTGCCAGAGCTTGATTAAAATCCCAGCTCAGGGTCCAGGAGAAGAGCCAGGTATGTCCTATCTTCTGAAAGGCTAATAGGTTGGGATTGTCAGTGTCTTCTAGCAGAGGTGCCATAATAGAGAAATTGTTTACCTTACCAGAGACATTGATTCATTGACAGGGCCTGGAGCATACCCATTTTTGCCAGCTCTAATATGATGGACAGAAACCACTGGGCCTGGGCAGTATGACAGTGAGGCTTTCGCTCTCCTCCAAAAGAGAGATTGATCTGGACCACTGCATAGTTCAGGCAGGAGAAAGAACTGCCAAAATATGAACGTTGGTTCCCATGTAAATAGGGCTCACTTTTGATTAATAGCCTTAAAGTTTCTTCACTTTTCTGCAATGAATTACTGATTAGGAAAAAATAAATCTTAATACTTGGGAGATTGTTTAATTGGTTTCAACCCAGCCCTGCTGGGGAGAGATTTGACAGATTCCTCTGTCGCATTTCTATTGCTTACCTTCCAGCTCTTTGCCAAATGGGGTACAACTTGAGCCCCCAGTTTTCCCAGCTGCTGGTGTCCCGTTATTCACAGAAGGGCTGCACTCCTGGCATCCAGTTGGACCGCTTCATCCAGACCTGCACTCTCCTTCAAACCATGACTGAAGCCTTCCGGGAGAAGGATACCGGCATGACGGGCACTGCACGGATCAGCTACGAAGATTTCCTCATGATGTCTGCTACTCGCATGTTGTGAAACCTTTCCTTCTGAGAAAGAGAGGGTGGGGGTAACACTGAGGACCCTGCATTGGACTGTTGGCTTTCCAGCAAGACAGAGAAGGAAAGGCCACCTTGTGCACAAGGTGTTGGGGATGAAGGAAACTGAAACAGCCATCATTTATTTTTATGAAGCTGATGCCTCAGTTCTACAAATGGACTCTTTGACATTGTTCTGCAGATAGATTGTGGATTGTTGTTGCATCATGTAACTCCTAAAGGAAGAAATTGCTCACTCTATCAGATTTCCCCAATGGAAATTCTTCCAGATACACTGGGATTTAATTCCCAGAATCCTTCAGCCAGGTTGGTTGAAGATTCTGTTTGAATTAAAGTCCAAAATAATATGGAGGCACCAGGTCAGAACAAAGCACTATGACGCCTGATATATCCTCTTCCCTAGATTTTCTTCTTTGGCCCCGGGCATAAAATTATATCAACCTTCAGTTCAGGATTATCTTCTGGCTTTGGAGCAAGTAGCCCAGCATATTGAATAATAGCTCTTCTGAATTTTCCACCTGCATGTCACTATGAATTTACATGGGTCTACCTTGAGCAGACCTGGATTCCACAGCAGAAAGTGCCTCGAAGGACAGACTGAGGATTCTGTCCTTGGTGCCCCTTTGAAATCCAGCTCCCAGTTCGCTATTAGGAGGTAGCCAGCATTCCATTCACCCATCCTGCCAAAATTTCTTTTTTGAGTGGATGTTCCTGGTTATCTTCATCTCCAGGTTATCATTCTTTGCTTCAAAACTACAGGTCCTCTTGCCAATCATTAACTTAGGTGCTTGTCTTTTTTCTTGCCAATGTTTTGCTTGTGATTTTCACAGTGGCCCAAATCATGGTTAACGATGTGCTAGCCAGATATATGTATGATTTATACTTGAATGCAATGTACAATAAACAATCCCAAGCACTGTGATTCTTCTTCTCTTCCTTCTCCTTCAATGTAATAAATCTCTTGAGTTACATGGGGACAGAATGGCACAGCCTAATTTAAAACTCTATAAAGTTTCTTTGGGGAAAAAAATGCTGAGATACAGATGTGAAAACTAAAACATGGTTAGAAGCTAGAGAACTAATGGAAAAAGCATCCCTTTGGTGGGAGGTCTCTAAAGACTTACTTGGTCAATAAATGTGAATAAAAACCCCATGTGGAGAATCACATCTATGTCTCTTTTTAGAAACATGCCATCAACTTTGATTTCTGGGTCTTGCAATTGTAAGAGGAATTTGGAACTATTCTGAGAGACAGAAGCAGATGACAAGACTGTTTTGAGTCAAGGGGCAACATATTAGTGTCCTTTCCATGCCTTTGTTTGCATAGCCAGTTCTCCATATGTTTATGTGCTTATGACATTTTTACACTACCAGCTTTAAACAGATTGATCACGTCTCATTTCACAAAGCTACACAAAATCCTTAAAATTTTATACAACTAGCCTACTCTAGCCTGCATCTAATGAACATCTTCCTTACTTCATGTAGCTCTGAAGGACAGCTCTGCTATAACCTGCCCTCTAAAAGGCTGTCAGAGGGTATTGTTGAACATTCAAGACCTAAATTGTTTTCTAACATTGGAGCATGCCTGAAGAAACATCGGGCTGTCATCCCCTTTTCCCTGTTCAAATATTTACTCCAATCCTTTCAAGATTACAAACTGGGTGAGTTGCGTCTACTTAAAGAAGATTGTCAGATGCCAAGTCATAAAGACCTTTATTGATTTAAAGTAATACTTTTTTAAACTACTGGGGAATCTGCTAGAAGAAAGTGTAGAACCCTCAATACCAATGTTATATAGCCCCTGCAGGTCTAAGACACCAGCAGGCTAGCTACTGCATCAATGGTTTGCCTGAGAAGAACACAAATCATTGAAATGCTTCTCACTAATTTTTAAAAGATTTCCAATGTAGAATGGGTTCCACACTATACCAAAGTTGGTGTTGAATAAGGTTGACTTGACAGAAAAATATCCATGGTTTATGGTCAGATGAATTCAACATGCCATGGGGAAACCCAATTAATTATAGTTTACTATAGAGTATGAGCTTATCTAAGGATCTCTAAGTATTCTTGGGCATCATTTGAAGGGGAAATTTCTTATTGATTCAGGAGAACATATATTCTACCTGTCTCTAATTCTTGGATCTCAAGTTTCACATTCCTTGAGCAGGGCCCTTTGCATCCTCTGCTCCTGAACATGGAGGTTCCATCAAGGAGTCAGAACTGACTTATCAGGAGGATCATTTAATGGAAATTCCAACTATAGCCAGTCTTCTATCTGCAGGTTCACTGGATTCATCTAAATACTTTTGGATGAACGTAAAGTTTTTGTTAGGTAAATTAATCTTGAAAGACCTTTTCCCTTATGCAAAGCCCACCATGAGAAAGATGGAGCTAGATGAATCAAAAGTTGGAATTAAGATTTCTGGGAGAAATATCAACAGCCTCAGATATGCAGATGATACCACTCTAATGGCAGAAAGTGGAGAGGAACTAAAGAGCCTCTTGATGTGAGTGAAGGAGAATGCAAAAGTTGGCTTGAAACTCAACATTAAGAAAACTAAGATCATGGCATCCGGCCCTCTCAATTCCTGGCAAATAGATGGGGAAGAAATTGAGGAAGTGACAGATTTTATTTTCCTGGGCTCCAAGATCACACGCAGATGGGGACTGCAGCCAAGAAATTAAAAAGATGCTTGTTCCTGGGAGGAAAGCTAATGCGCAATCTAAACAGCACACTACATAAAGCAGAGACATCACCCTGCATAAAAAGTGTGGTATAGTCGATCTCTGTGGTTAACTGAGAGAAGATAAAAAACAATGTTATTTGAAAATTCCAGTGTGGCTATCGACTATTGAAAGTATTTCTTTTCCTATAATATACAAAAAGGAACAACAGTTAAGATATGGTGAAATATTGAAATGATAAGGTCGAACTTAAATCCCACAAAAAAACAGAGGACAAGGATAAAGATGAATTGGTTTCATACATGCAATACATTCAAGGTATGATAAAGATTTAAAACAGAAGGTTTCTTGATAAACGAACTAACTAAAATTTTGACAGGTGCTGATGAAAGGTGATTGAAAAATTTATGGATATTATTAAAATTAAACTAGAAGAACAAGTTAAAGAAACTACGATTGCTTAGGGAAGAATTGTTGGGAATGTGGGATTGACCTAGAGAAATGGAAAAATGTGGTCTCAAAATTATAAATGACAGTGTTCAAGCAGCATATAAAGAAAATTGTATAAGATGGTTTTACAGGTGGCATTTTCCCCACGACAAGAATAGCAAGAATGTTCAATGAAATAAATCCGAAAATGTTGGAAATGTCATCAGACACCATGGCTCACATTGTCATATGAGGTGGACTTGCGGATTGCTAAAAAATACTGGACTAAATCCATACGTGGTTGAAAAAACATGAGCAAAAAACATATAGATTTGGAAACCAGTTATTTTTATGCGGGAGATTTTACCTGAAATAAAGTTGTGAAGACTTGAAAATACCTGATTGTAAATGTTTAACAGCGGCTAGGATTGTATTGCTAAAAACTGGGAAAATGAGAAAATACCCATCACAGGAGGAAATCAATTAAGAAAATATTGGAATGTGCTGAAATGAATAGATTGACATTTGAAATCAGAGAACAAGATGAAAAACAATTTTTATAAATTTGGGATCTATTCTATCAATGGTTAGACAATAAAATATAGCAACAAAATATGTAGACTTTTAGAAAATACTAAATATATAAAGATGTATTCTTTCCTTATATCTACAAAATGATTTTAGGTTAGATTTGGGATGATAATATGAACTGTCACAAAACAAATTAAGTAAAATACGATTATCTCCTAAAGCATGAATAAATAAAAATATAGTTAATATGATTAATAATGATAATAATGTATTTAATATTGGATTGAAAATATGAGATCATATACAATGTAATTGTAATAGAAGACTACGAAATGGAAGCATAAAAAAATTTGTAAACCAACTGGCACACTGTATGTACATATATGGAAGATGGTCTGATGTTTTTATGTTTTGTTTGTTTGTTTTAAAAACCAATAATTTTTTTTTTTTTAAGTGTGTATAGTCAAGCCTTTGGTTTTCCCAGTTGCAATGTATATCTATGAAAGTTGGACCAAAAGGAAGGCTGAGCGCCAAAGAATGGAGGCCTTTGAACTATGGTGCTAGAGAAGACTGCTGCGAGTCCTTGGACTACAAGGCGGTCAAACTGGTAGTGGATGGTAGAGCACAGGAAGACCTGAGGGAACGTTGTCCATGGGGTTGCAATGGGTCAGACACGACTTTGCAACTAACAGCAACACTTTTTCCTAAGGCTGTGCATCCTGAATTCCCCATGCAAGAACACACCATGGGTTTTCTCCTTCCATTATTGGTGGAAAAACTATGTTGCTTTGCACTAACTTATTTATTTATTTTTTAAAAAAACTGTTTTAGATGGATCTGCTGCCTTCTGGATGGAGATATTCACTTTGAAGACAAAGCTGTTTCAGGTTCTTACTGTTTGGGGGCAAAGAAGACTAGGGAAGAAAAAGAGTCCACCATGTAAATGATGGGATAATTTTTTTTAGTTTTGGAAGAAAATTGAGCCACTAATTACGCTGTCTGCTCTTCAGAAGCAGTTTTCTCATTAGACATGGGGTATAATTCCAGCTTTTCAGTCAAGTGGTTGGCTTTCCTTGTAGTCTAAAAACATTCCTTTGCAACTGAGCAAATAATTCCCATTTGTGTATTTCCAACAACTTGTGATGGTTTTAGGTATTGACTCACTAACTCTGGGTTGTTGTTTCTTTTCATCAACACCACCACCACCATGATCCCCAGAGGCAGTACGTCAAATCAACCGGTCACCAAATTTCCACTTTATGTTTATCTTGATGCAGATTTTGACAAGCAGTCAAGAGGTGACACGGATCAGTGAAGGAACCAAGTGGTTCCTTCAAACAAAGCCACTTCCCCAGTTTTGAAACAATTGTGTCATTCTCTCTCCCCCATTAAACAGTATAATTTAAGCTTTCATCTGAAAAGATTTGATTTCAAAGATTTGATTGTATGAATGAAGACAGGGTGCTTATCAAGCTACATCATCAGATTGGTTTGATGTTAGGGTCACATGCTGATCCAAATCAGCCAATCAGAATAGAGGGGGGGGGGCTGAGATTCAAGAAAGCCAAGATGGCGGATTGGGTTCCAGTCACCCTCTTGACTTTCTTCATCCCTTTTCATGTATCTCTGCTGCCAGATTGTGACTTGTTGAAAAGAAGGCTTTTAAAAATATCTGTCTCTGTATTTGTATTTGAAACATTTATTCACAACTGTAGGCTTTAGCAAAATACACTTAAAATTGCAGCAATTATATCAGTTCAATACATTCTCTCTAATATTGACAGCACTATTTGTCAGAGTGTGTTTTTGTAGCTTCCTTGCAGCTGTTGCAAACAATGCAACTTGTTTTATTACATGTTCATCTTGAATAGACAACAAAAAAAGAAGAAAGATTTTTTTCTCTCTAGTAAACTAGATTGATTCCGTTGGATTAACAAGGGCATAATGAATCTAGTTCTAAATTCCTGATAAAAGTTTGCAATATAATAAATCATGGGTCAGATCTTTCACCTGTACGTTGTTACAAATGCAAGAACTGTGTGTGTGGTTGTTTAATATTTTATATCTTCCATCCAAATAGGCAGCTGGCATTGTTAGGAAGTGAAATTCTGTGAAGACTTATCTCAGGCAATGGGATTTAATTGACTCTAAATGATAGGACATTCCTTCTCCTTCTTTAAAAAGAATTGATGCCACTTAACCAACCAACCACTCTCTATCATGACTAAAATCTTTAAAAAATAAATACAGGTAATCCTCAACAATATGATCACAATTGAGTCCAACATTTCTGCTGCTGAGATAGATGTTAAATGAATTTTACCCTATTTTATGGCCTTTCTCGCCACAGTTGTTAAGTGAATCATTAAGTTAATAACATGGTTGTGAAGTGAATCTGCCTCTCCCGTTGACTTTGCTTGTTGGAAGATCACAAAAAGTGATCTCATAGCCCCAGGATACTGCAACTGTCATAAATATGAGCCAGTTGCCAAGCCACCAAATTTTGATTATGTGGCTATGGCTTTGCTGCAAAAGGCATGTAAAAATGGCCATTAATCACATTTTAGTGCCCTTGCAACTTTGCACGGTCATTAAATGAACTACCTGTAGTCCCTCAATAGTGTATGATAATTTATGTCACTCAGAAGTTCCTGATCTAGTGAGAACTGTGAGAGTAGTTTTAGACACAAATTGATATTTTTCTCTGTTCATTTTTCCTTCCCTTTCTCGTATGTGTTTGGGTTTTTTTGGTTTGTTTTTCATTTATTGTTACATAAATGTTTTTCATTTATTGTTGCACATATGGTACTTTGTAAAGTTGGTTGGGCTACTTTTATTTAGAAAGTTGCATAAAATAGATTAAATTATAGCAGCCTGAAGTGTTGCAATACATGATTTGTCATTTATGTTCTTTGAACAAACTGTGATTTATTCAATAGCCATGACATATTGTGCTCTGCAGACAGAGTCTAAGAGTTGAGAAGGAACCTTCAGATGTCTTTCTCTGAGGAGAGTCTCGTGTTACTCATCATTTTAAGCATCAGGTTACATTTCTGATAAATAATAAAATCAAGAATTTGTCTTGGCAGCAAAAGAAAGCACACACAAAAACTGATGGCTCTCAGAAATGAACTTCACCTCTGCTTCAATTAATTGCTTATGTTTTGCATTCCTTTTCTTGTCTGACATGTCAGGTTCACGCAACAGAGGAACCCAAAGCAAAGCCCTTTCTAAGCTCATGCAGTGGGTCAACTCATCCTGGCTTTGGAAGAATGCTACTTTTGGAACTGTACTCCAGAAAGTCTGCAGATGATCGATGATGAACTTCTTCAAATGATGAGGATGGGCACACCCACTTCAGGCATCAGATCTACGCCTGGTTGACATAACTGTGAAACTAATATGGATCCCAGATAAGAGTCCAGAGAAAATAGACTGGAAAGATCTATCAGTCTAATTTCTTGGCCATGAGGTAGGAACATTTGGTTTCAAATGTTGCGACCTTGAAATCCCATGTGTCTCATTTTATTGAGACCATCCACTTTTGCTGCTCTGATTCATTCTGCTTTTGCTCTCCGACTGAGAAATCTGAAATGGATATTTTCCAACTATATTCTTTAGTCATGTCATCCACAAGACAAAATTCAATTTGGTTCCTCTTGATTCATTTTGGGTGGGGTCATGCTTTGTGGGTAAATGACTGTGAAATCAGATTTCCAGATTCTCAAGGTTTGGAAATATAACCTCATCCTCACCTGAACCCCAAGAGAGACATCTATTGTTGTCCATTACAGACCTAGCAAACTGGATGAATTAAAAAAAAAGATTTTGTATACATGGTTTCCTTTGTCTAATGGGAAGACCAGCAGTATTTGTAATAACTATTTCAAGACTGTAAAGTAGAAATTAGTGCTTACAATAGGAATAGAATACAACCCTCTCCTTAATATCAAACCTATTCCTCTCCTTTCCTCTCCCCTCCCCTCCCCTCCCTCTCTCCTTTGTATTTCCCCTGAAAATATCATATTATTCTGTGCTGAAGGCATGTCTGAAGAAACAACATTTTTTTTTAATCAGACTCAAAATTAGAGGGACACTTTAGAGTTAGGGTTAGTTGTTGGAATGGGAAAACTTGCTACTTTCCATACTTTTAATGCAGGTGTCAGCAGGAGTCACTGGTCTCAAATTGGAAGACCAACCCAAAGTAAGAGAATTTGCATGGGGGTCCAAAGGCAGAATTTTAATGTTACGGTCATGCTATCATTCTGCCCCTACCCCCACCTCCTTAAGAACAAAAGCAAGGATACAGAAAAATTGGATGATGAGACCCATACAAGACAAACAAGTCCTTACTTTTTTTGTTGTTCAGTTTTATTTATTTTTATTTATTTATTTATTTGATTTGTCAATCGCTTACAAAATAATAGGTATAAGTATATACATAGTTATGAATACATGNTTTTTTTGTTGTTCAGTTTTATTTATTTTTATTTATTTATTTATTTGATTTGTCAATCGCTTACAAAATAATAGGTATAAGTATATACATAGTTATGAATACATGAAATGGTTACATATAAGAAAAAAATTTAAAGAAGAAACAATAGGACAGGGACAGTAGGCACGTTGGTGCACTTATGCACGCTCCCTACAGACCTCTTAGGAAAGGTGTGAGGTTTCTTACCCTCGAGATGTATTTTGATGTTACTTTTCAGAATATTAATGGGAAACATACCCCTCTCTGTCCATATGTGTGTTTTAAATAGATTATTTTGTTTTCAGTTAGCCACCAGCATGTCTTTGATTTAAATTATTATGACTAAATGGTCTGGAGACTTGAATTTTAAAAGGAAATTCCAAAACAAATTAACACCAAGGATGAGCGAAAAGCAAATCAGAAAGGATGGATGAGTTTAAAAACTGAGTTAAAAATATCAGGGCAGGCAGGACTCTCCAAAAATAGACACACTTTCCTCTTTGACATAGTCTTAAAATATCCCAGAGTTAAGATATTTCCCAACACTTGAAAAAAATATGATTTATAATTGTAGCCAATGGAGTAAATCTGTATTCAGTTATACTGAGAACAAAGGCTATTGAGAAGTAGGGAGATGTAGTATTCCCTCGTCACCTTAGGAAGCTAATTGTCACAGCGTGTTCTGTGAAGAAATTAAATTCAACAGTAGACTTTGCATGCAAAACATCCCCTTGTCTGACTCTGGCAGGGCTGCTTTTAGCCTTAGAAGCTGCCTTCTGAACAGGACATACTAAATAGGATCGATCAGTGAACTAACCTTCCTTGCAGGCAATCTTATCTGGCTTGTAAAAATGGCCACCATCTATTTTGGAAGGGTCATTACTTTACAAGAAGCCATATGCCTGCATACCAAAAGGGCCATCATTCAAATCATGGTCAGGAAAGACTTCTGCTCAGAATGGGCAAGGGGATGTGCAGCTCCAGCTTGGAGAGCTGGTTCATGGTTTAATGAGCCGAGTGCTGGCTGGGGAATTCTGGGAATTGAAGTTCAGTTCAGTGGTGAGAACAGTAAAGTCCTGCACCTTGAGAGGAAAACAATCAAGTGCATAAGGTATAGAATAGTCAGTATCTGGCTCAATGATAGTAGCTGTGAGAGGGATCTAGGTGCCTAGTGGGCCACCATGGGAGTATGAGCCAGCAGTGTGGTATGGCTGCCAAAAGAGCTAATGCAATCCTAGGCTGCATTAATAGAGAAATGGCATCAAGACCATGAGAAGTGATAATATCGCTTTATACTGCACTAGTGAGGCCACACTTGGAGTACCACATTCATTTCTGGTCACCACAATACAAAAACAATGCCGAGACTCTAGAAGGAATGCAGAGAAGGTCAACTAAGATGATAAGGGGTCAGCAGGCTATATTGTACAAGGAACTGTTAAGGGAACTAGGTATGTCTAGCCTGATGAAGAGAAGAATTAAGGGTGGTATAACTTCCATACAGTACCTGAGGGGCTACCACAGGGAGGAGGAAGTTGACTTATTCTCCAAAGTTCCTAAGGGTGGTACAAGAAGCATTGGGTAGAAGCTCATTAAAAAGAGATCCAACCTGCAATTAAGAAGAAATTTTCTGACAGTGAACAGCTTGCCTCCTGGAGTTGTGGGTGATCTGTACTGAAGGGTTTTAAGAATAGATTGGACAGCCATTTGTCCAGGACGAGATAAGGTCTCCTGCCACGTGTAGGGGGTTGGACCACAAGACCTTCCAATCCTATGATTCAATTCTGTCCAATTGTACTAGTTGGGGAATTCTGGGAGTTGGAAGACCACCCATCTTTCTGAGTTTGGGGCACAGTCGCCTAGATTGTTAAAGTACCCAAGAGAAGGTCTTGGAAATTAAAGGTATTTTAGGCTAAATCATACTATTGTTCTAAACTGGCCAGCATTATTAACACATTATTAACAAGGAACTAGATGTCTACTAGGACAGAAATTCTGGGGTATTGAAGTCCACATATTTTGAAGTTGACAATATTAAGAAACATGAATCAAAACAATGGAATTTTTGCCTTTGCTTATGGTGTCTTGGAATTGACCCAAGAAAATCAGTCCAAATCCAAAGTAAGGACAGTCTGAAAAAGCATTAATTGCTCTAAACTCTAATGTACTTTGATTGTACTGTTTCATGTTATATGCACACCAACATCAAGCCCATTTTCACTCAACTAATTTGGCAGTGGAATGGGCTTAATTAAATGGTAGTGCAAACCCAGCCATTGCATCTTAAGACACTCTGGTTAATGACTTCAAACAATATGTTGAAGACATTGAATGCAACAAGCCATGGCTTACATAATGATGTGCTCTTTGTTCTACAATTCTGATTGCCCAAAAAGGCATCCCAAAGGATTGTGTTCTGCAACTTCCCTATCTCCCAGATCAAAGGGCATTTTGGTATACTACCCAGTTCTAGTTTCCAGCTGTTCATGTACAACACTGACTATAATCATGTCTTTGCTGCATCAGCTGCACTCAGCTGCACATCAGATGTCCTTCTGGGCTTGTGGAACACATTACTCCACTCAGCATGAGGTGAAATTCTGCTAAAGCTGCAGAAGTTTGTAGTAAGTGAATATAATCCCATCCATTGGGGTGCATATAGCTGAAATTCCTTTTGCAGTGGCCACTGAAGAGCTGTCAGAAAAGGTGGTGACAGGTGGTGCTCCATTCAAAATACAAGAAAGAAATACTTAGACTCTTTAAGTTAGAGAAAAGATATCTTTTACTGAAAGTGAAGTGGTTAGTAACCAAAGAATTCTGAATCTGAGAAATTAGGCGCGTAAATAACATATACACAGTGATGGAAGTGTTCCCACCCCCAATAGTTCAGATGAAACTTCCAATTAGAAATTGTGAATATGATCATGTGGGCATCTTCAGGTGGTGATGAGACCTCTGTCCGTTGACCTTGGCATATTTTGATAACGGGTTGCAATTGCGCAGAGAAAAGAAAGCTAAGCAAGAAATAGAAACCTAACTCTGATGTATGCTCCCCCCTCCTCATTTACACAACAGAAAAAATGTAACACCTCTAGCTCACTTCCCAGACTCATCTCCTCCTCCCCTCCCCCCCGCCCATTACTTAGGACAGCCAAAAGATGCAAAGCGATAGTAGAAGATCTTGAAGGCTGACAGGTGGATATAGAGTCAGTTGGTGAAAACTACACCTGGAATATCATAAAAATAAGAGAATCCTATAGAGTGGAAGAGAACACAAGGAACCTTCAGCCCTGCTCTGTTTCAGCAACTTTAGAAGAAGAAAACTTCAACTCCCAGAATTCCACAGCCAGTTAATCATTAGAGCTTGGTTATTTGTGCTTTCAGTGAGAACTCTAAATTGATTTGTTCTACAGTCCATTTGTTTGTTACCTCGGCCATCCATGGTATTCTCAGGAGTCTTCCCCAAGATCAGTGTTCAAAACACTTCCTAAAGTGCTTCATCAAAGTCCATTTCTATAGAAACAGCGAGAAACACCCCTTGCAAAGTTCTGATCTTTGTACAAGTAATCCTCAGGTTTCAACCATAGCTAAGCCAGGCAGTTAAGGTCATAAGTGGATCACATTGTAATTGGACTCAATTTGACAACTTTTTCATGACAGTCATTAAGCAAATGTGATGGACATTAAGCAAACCTAATGATTTGCATGGGCTAGTTTTTTTTCCTGAAACAGGAAGTAAAGGCTGGCAAAACCATCATAAATCACAGCCAGGTGATCAAGACACTTCAAACAGTTGGAAATGTGGACTGGTTGTTCAGTGCCCAAAATCTGGTCATGTGACCACCAGGAGGGTGAGGTCAGAATTTTGAAACTGAGTCATAAGTAGCTTTTTGACGATCTGACTGTCATAACTTTGAACAGTCACTTGGCAACTGTCATAAATAAATGACAATCTATAGATTAGATTAGATTAGATTAGATTAGATTAGATTAGATTAGATTCAACTTTATTGTCATTGCCATGAGGCAACGAAATGCAGTTAGCATCCAACCAGAAGTGAATCGAATAGAATAGAATAGAATAAAATTAGAATAGAAAAGAATAATTTATCAGCCAAGTGTGATTGGACACACAAGGAATTTGACTTGGTGCAAATGCTCTCAGTGTACATAAAAGAAAAGGTACATTCATCAAGAGTCAAAAATCACAAGGTACAACACTTAATGACAGTCATAGGGTACAATCAACAATCAAATCATACTAGGAAATAGTCAATATAAATCATAAGGATACAAGCAACAAAGTTACAGTCCTACAATCACAAGTGGGAGGGGATGGATGATAAGGAGTGGTGAAAAGATTAACAGTAATAGTAGTGCAGACTTTGTAAATAGTTGAACGGTGTTGAGGGAATTGTTTGTTTAGCAGAGTGATGGCTTTCAGGAAAAAACTCCCCTTGTGTCTCTAGTTGTTCTGATGTGTAGTGCTCTATAGCAAAAAAAACAGTAAAATATAAATATATGTATAGACATTAGAATATCTTTCTCAAGGCCTTCATTGTTGTGCTATCAAGTGCTCATTTGTGGCATAATTCTTGTCTGGCAGTTTCTTTGTTCGTGGTTGATCCTACATGGCAGAAGCTCTCCCTCACTTCAGTATCATCATCATTACAAATATATTAAAGTTGGTTGCCATTAGCTTGCCATTAGCTTGCCATTAGCTGCCATTAGCTTGGTACAAATGTTCCAAAGAGCTACAAATCAAAATATATGGCATAAACTGCAGTAACCTTAGTAACAATAAAGTGAAAAATCTCAATGACTTGCTCTGCCTACATGAGATCAGTCTATTAGAGATCTGGCAAAGGACCAGAAACCTGTTGACAAAGAAAAGGATCTAATATAATGAGTTCCTCCTGAATCAAACATGCAGACCATTAAATGTACCCGAGAGTCTGGAATTTAACTGGAGGAGTTAAATGAAAAAACAGCAACATCCTAATGTTTTTCTGTATGGAGTTCTGAAAAGGCACCAAGTGGAAAAAGATGGAGAAACTGCAGATTTCATGCACCTTAATGAAGGAAGGAAAGAGAAAGAGGGCTCCTTGTGTTAAGAAAGAACAGCTATAAAAATTGTCATGGAGGTAGAGACTTCAAGGAGCACCCAAGTCTCGAAAAGGAAGCAGGACTCGTCTGAATCTCATGTAACATTTTCCTAGGTCTCACAAAGGACATCAGAGAAGGAAGCACCTGACGTTTCCATGGAAGCCACACTTTTTCATCTTCAGATGTGCCACGCTGACAAACTCACAGCTTCCACGCAGAAGGTAGAGAAGAGCAGGTATTTTGGGCCGACAATCAGCTTGACCTGAGATGTGTCCTCTGCATTGAGATGAGGTTAAGAGTGATCTGGAGAGATGACAGACTCAGCAGTCTTCAAGGTGCTGGGGATGTTCTTTATATATCAAATGATGGTTAAAAGGTTTGCAGTCTATAATAAACTACTTCTGGCAGTCATTTGATTCAGCTCTCAAATGGGAAATGTACTTCTGCTCACTACACCCACACTACACTCAAAGTATTGTTCATGCTTCAGGTCCAAAAAGTCCAAAAAGCTGCATGTCCCATTTTGTGGTTGGAAAACTAAATGTGTGTGTGTGTGTGTGTAGACCAAACTCATGGGTTTCAGAAGATCAAGTTTCAAGGTTTTTCCATGTGTTGTCTTAGCAAAAGTAAATCGTCTTAGCAAAAATAAATTGATCTCTGCAGCTTTTAATATCAATTAAGGCTGATTTTTTTGTCCTTCACTCCATTTAATCTTTTCCATGTGTTTGAGCAGAGCTTCTGACTCAAGAGGTTTAAAACCCACTGGTGGAAACATTGTACTTTTTACCATTTCATTTCATTTTTTTTTCTTTAACAAATGTGTTCTGCTCTTCGGGCAAAAGGGTTTATGAACTCTTCATAGCAATTTTCAATGCAGAAAAACAGCAGGAAAGGAAAGAACAAAAAGGATGGAACACAGAGGGAGAGAGAGGGAGGGAGGGAAAGAGGGAAAGGGAGGGGGAGAGAGAGCATACTGAAATATTAGACCTTAAAATTATAAAAGTATTCTTATGATCAGCTTGAATGGGGAGTGATTTTCAAACAGCCACTCAGCCAAACTAGTTAAGTTACTTTCCAACAAGGGCATCCTGAGTATTAATTTCTGGAGCTAAAGCCCCTGTCACACAGCACCAACGGATGGAAAGAGTATGTAAAGTGGAGAGAAACACTTGCCATCCGTTGGTTAACGCGATGCTTCCGTTCTGTACTCACTGCATCCGTTTTCTATCCCGTCAGCATCCGTCTACTGAGATTTCATCCGCTCAAAAGTTTTGAGCTGCACAAAACTTTTTGAGCAGATAAAGTATCCAACGCGTCCGTTAGACATCCGCTACGCATACGGGGAACATCTGTTATACATCCGTCATCATCCGTTACCATCCGCTATATCCGCTAGGCATCCGCTGCGCATCCGCGCAACTCACATCTGCTCCAGTGGAAAACAGACACAGGGAGGAAGCAAATGGACACGGAACGGACACACAGCATTAGTATCACCGACATAGAAAGGATGAAAGCGGATGCAGCTCGCATATAAAGCATTAAAACAGAAAAACGTTCGTATAGGGGACGTATCTCGGATATTTAGGTTGTATGCAGGATGCCTAGAGGATGCAAAAGGACACCATAATGGACAACCTATATTCCTATAAAAAGGGGGAGGAAATCACCTGGATCTCACTTTCAGTCCAGCAGCCCTGCTGTGCAGACTTCTTCAGCCTTCATCTTGCTCTTGCTCACACAGCATCCAGTCATCTCCACCATGGATCGTCTCACACTCCTTTTGGTAGCCGCCATCGTTCTAACAACAGTGCGAAACCCTCTACAGGCTCTTTCACCTGTTCTACGCAAGGAAAAGGAGGCGTCCAAGAAGTGTGTGGGTCCGAAGATGGATCACGAGAAGAGCCGAGTACGGACTGTATAACAAGCTGTTGGTGGAGCTGAAGGAACGAAGACACTTGTGCATTCCAGCACTTCATGAAGATGCCTCCAGCCATGTTTGACGAAGTTGTGGAAGTGGCTGAGACACAGGTTGACCAAGGCAAACACCAACTTCCGGCCCAGCCTGGACCCTGGGCTCAAGGTGGCACTGACTCTGTGCCACCTGGCCTCCGGGGCCACGTACAGGACTGCAGTATGCCTGGAGGGTGCCACAAACACCATCAGCATTGTGGTCAGAGAAGTGGTGCAGGCCATCATCGAAGAATACCTGGAGGAGCTCCTCCAGTGCCCCTCCACTGAAGAAGGCTGGAAGAAAGTTGCAAGAGCAGTGGTATCAAGAAGTGGAACTTCCCCCACACCGTTGGAGCAATAGATGGGAAGCACGTGCCCTGCAAAGCTCCAGCCAACTCAGGGTCCACTTATCACAACTACAAGGGCTTCTTCAGCATCATCCTCTTCGCCATGGTCGATTGCTTGACAAGGTTCATGTACATCGATGCTTCAGGCAATGGGTCATGTTCAGATGCCCAGGTATACAACGCCAGTACCTCAAGGAGGGGCTGGAAACAACCTCAATCAGGGCTTCCCAGATCAGACCCCCGCCAATGACACACAAAATGTGCCCTACTTCATCGTGGGGGGTGACGTTCTTCTCTCTCAGATACCCTCATGAAGCCTACACTCAGATGCCTCACCGTGAAGAGAGGATCTTCAACTACAGGCTGTCCAGGGCAAGGCGGGTGGTGGAGAACGCCTTTGGCATCCTGGCCAACAGGTTCCAGGTACTTCTCACCACCATGCAGCGTTGGCCAGAGACCGTGAGGAGCATCATGGAAGCTTGCTGCATCCTGCACAATCTCATGCACACCCGCTACCCCCAGTCTTGCAGAACAGGCTTGTGGACCTCCAAAAGGCAATGGGAACATGGAGCCTGGCAATAATGGAGGCAAGGGCGAAACCTGATAGATACTGTGATTGTGCAAGGCCCCAACAGAGCTTCACGTGAAGGGAAGAAGCAGCGCAACCTCCTGAAACACTGTGCAACTCCCCAGCTGGAGCAGTTGAGTGGCAAGACAAGGATGGTAGATGCTTAATGGATGCTTCCTTGAGCCTGTCTCACAACACTGATGAGATTGTGCCATGTAGGTTGAGTGGCCCTACAATGAATAGGGCATTAATAAAGATTTGTTTATTTTGAAATGTGTTTGATCAATGAATCAATTGTTATTGATACAAAAGGTCCATAGGTGTGGCACCTGAGAGGGTGGACCATACAGTCCCACTATGCTTGCACTGGAGGCTTTCTATCCACTGCTATCCATATAAAGACTGAACTATGCAACCTGAGTGAAGTATTGACAGCCAATGGCTTCCAAAAAACAAATCAAACCTGATTCCACAAAAACACACCAAGACATAACAGAGACCTAGAAGACAACAGACCTATGGAACAGCTGTCTTGCCCTACATAAGAGGTACTACAGATAAATCAGTAAGATCTAACCAGGCATCACATCAAGACTGCCTTCAAAACAGACAAAAAATAGCAGCATCCTGAGGAACCCCAAAGACAAAATTGACCTGGAAAACCAAGGCATATACGAAATTCCCTGTACATCATGCCCGCCACATCACATTGCACACAGACCAATAGAAGAATAAGTCCGCGCTAGATGAACACAAAAATGCAGTAAAAAAGCTGGAACAACACTCCCTCACTAGTCAACAACATGAAAACCACAGGTCAAACATCAACTTCATGGCACTAAAACCCTAGCCACTATAGAAACCCAACCACAGAATCATCAGAGAAGCCATTGAATTGAAAAAAGACCTGAAAGCATGAATAGAAGAGATGATATCACCAGACTGTCATCATTTGGAAGCTGCACTCTCAATAAAAGATCTCCACACATGAGCCACAAGCCCAGGCAAACCACCTGGGCACAAACAGACTCCCTCTGATGCCTCCAACTTCAACACCCCCTCACAGGCACCCAGTGGAAACTAGATTGCTAATGAATATGCGCTGCGTCCTTTCAAGCACGAAAGCCAAGCTGCACTGAAAGCCTCCAACACAGGAAAGAGTGTGTGCCAGCCAATCAAAGCCAGCAAAAACGAAGAGAAACCAGAAACACCATCATCAAACTCCAATCAGTGGAACACAGACGCTGAGACTCTTAGCCAATCAGAATAGGACCAGCCTCAAATTGAAACAGAAGCTGTAAGACACACATCCATACAGAAGCCTGAGGATGGCAGTGAGATTCTGCTGAAACGTTGCTACTAACAACTTTAACAGCACTACAATGACGTGGATAATACCCGAAGGAAGCTAAACAGCACACATGTAGCAAGTGAAAAACATAAATATATATATAATATATTTAAATAATAAAATAATTTATATATTATTAATAGCTGTTCTGCTTACCTTCGGTATTATTCCCACATCATTGTTAGTGCTTTTAAAGTTGTAGCAACGTTTCAGCAGAATCTCATGTGCATCATCACGGCTTTCGTATGGAAGTTTGTACAAAACTTTAAAAGCACTACAATGTCGTGGATAATACCAGATAATACCCGAAGGAAGCTGAACAGTACACACACACACACACACACACACACACATATATTTATATTATGTGTGTATGTGTGTGTATGATTTATAGTCTATATTTCATTATGAAAATACAATTTAAAAACTTTTTAAAATATCCATGGAAAAGTCCTAAAAAGTTCCTTATTAGCATGTTAAAAAATACACTCAGAGCTACTGAGCTTACCTTATTAAGTCCAACTGCCTGTATGTTATGGGAAGTCACCCTAAACTGCACATGTCTTCAATAAATCAGGAAGAAAGAATAAAATATCAGGAAAATCTGAGGTGCATAGGTGGTTTTATGGTATAGGAGTAGCTTGTGGAGTGTCTGCAGCCATGATTGATTTGGACTGGGGTCCAAAGCTTTCCTTCTGTGCAGAAATAAAATATTGGATCCCAGGTTCCTCTATCAGCTTGATTATTGGCTCATCAGGCTGGGTAAAAGGAACCAGTGTTGGGCTGGGCCAACCATACATGCAGTTGACCTATTTTAATGGAAGATGCTCAAGACATCATAAGCGGGGTCATCCTCCCTCCAAGCTGAATGCTGTCATTGCTCATCAGTTCCAATGGACACATTAAAGACCTGCCTTGCCATCACACTGGAATAAAGCAGAAAAGGAGAATGCTGTGCGGAAAGGACCCAGCTTATGAAAATTGCATTTTGCTTAGATAGCATCATCATCAAGCCCAACAGGACAGCTCTGAAATAGAACGGAGACTCATGGCGAGAGCACCATGTTCAATCTCCTCAGAGGGCAGGGATTTCACAGATGAATGGCCTGGCTCTATATGAATCCAGGACCTTCACCCTTCCTCCCAGCAAAACAAATAAAAGGCAGTTCAAAGCTCAAAGTCATGCAGAGCAGCAGCCTGCAGCCTTATAGGAACCTTTAATTATGAGAGTAATTTATAGCACCCTAGGATACCTCCAGAATACAATTTGGGAGTTGCTTTTAGATGAGTTAACCCTTCAAATCTCCCTGGAGTCAATCCCTGGTTATGCAGTTTTCATGGCAACACTACGTAAGTGGTCTGACCTTCTGTAATGTCATTTTTGACTTCCCAGTCTAAAGTCAACATATCCTAAACAAGATGGATAAAGAGAGAAATAGGGAGGAGAGATAAATAATAAATAGAGATGAATGAATAGTTGGATATATGGATGATAGAGAGATGATAGAGATAGATAGATAGATAGATAGATAGATAGATAGATAGATAGATAGATAGATAGATAGATAGATNGATAGAGATCTGTATCTATCTATAGATAGATAGATAGATAGATAGATAGATAGATAGATAGATAGATAGATAGATAGATAGATAGATAGATAGATATGGATAGGGATAGGGATAGGGATGGATGAATGGATAGAGAGAGAGAGATGGATGAATAATAGATAAGAGAAAGATGAGAAAATGATGGATAGAGATAATAAATGAGTGGATGGATTGATAATGATAAAGAGAGATGAGAGAGAGATAAATAGAGGAAAAATGGATAGATAAATAGGTAGGTAAATCATAGGCAATAGATAAAAGAAAATTAATAAAGAGATATAGTTATAGAGAGATTTATATGGAGAGCGGAGAGAGAAAAAGAATACTCAGATACTAGACTAGAGAATGGACAGATACAGTACCTATGTGTGCTATAAACAGAAAAACCCAAAGCACTGTAATTTTCAACAAAATAAAGAACTTGCAAGTTAAGGAAAAACAGCTTACAAAAATGTGTGCACTGGCAGAAATGCTTAAAGGTTCCTTTTATACTATGAATTCATACCATGAATCAAGAATGTAAAGAAATAATTGTCACATCATTTTAAAGGAGAATTTTCTCATCCATCTCTCTATCTATGAATCATCTTTATCAACCCGGACAACATAGTCTGATCAAAGAAAATCAAGCCAGATCATTTCAAAGACAGGGATGCCTGATTGAACTTTCAGCTGCCTTTGGCTGGATTAGACGTGGCCCTAAAATCAACCCTATTCAGTCCACATTAATACACTATAATTTTTATGGATTATTTTGCTTTTGGCATCTTGGCATTTTCTCTTTGGGGCCACAGACTTCCTTTCCTTGCATCACCTACAGAATATATTTCAATGTTCAATCCCATATCCTGCTTCTCTTTTCCCAAAATACTCTCGAAATCTTGGCAGAAGTCCATGAGAGACTTCAGTGTGTCTCCAGCCCCACCTGCAGGACAGAAGCTGAATTGCATATCTCATGCTCATCAGAAGGTGCTCTGTTGTTTTATAATGAACAAAATATGATTTATGGCCCTATGGGCTGTCAAAATAGTATAAATGAATCCCTAGTAAGCAACTAAGAGCTGGGTATAAATTTCAGTGACTGGATTCTATAAATTCACACAAACCGCTATTAAATTTATATAGAGATGGTCAACTAGAGTTAGGCAGCAGGAAGGGGTGTTTCAGTGATAAGCAGCAATTTTTGTAATAAAAATGGACTTTGGCAATTTCAGGGAGAGTTCCTGGCATTTTGAAATCTGTGTTGGGCTTTGAAAAGTGTTCCTCACTAAGTTGCATTTTCCATTTCCTGCTTCCATGCAGCTCTCCCAGTTCTTCCCTTGGATCCACACTGTACATTTGCGCAGCAAAGTTGCAAAACTTAATTTACCCTCAGTTTTTAAGTTTGTTTCTCAGATTGTGGTGTGAACCAGACCTGATGAGGGGGTGGGGGATAGTTTATGATTCAGTGTATTGTTGAAAGCGGTAAAATATATTGCAGAGAGTGAATGTTGTAAGTTATAACACAGATTTTTGATCTCAAAAGATGGGCCATTTGTCTCCGACATCTTTCTCTAAACCCAGCTTCTCAATTAGGGTACCTTTTTAAAGTAAATCTATAATTTTTCCTAGACTGGTGTGTGTGTTTATGTCTCATTTCTAGTGGTTTGCTCTGTTTAACTGCTGACATAATTAAATCATTAGAGAGACAGTTGGTTCTAGTGATTAAAGTGCTGGTCTAGAAACCAGGAGATTGTGAGTTCTAGTCCCACTTTAGGCATGAAAGCTGACTGGGTGACTCTGGGCCAATCACCAAGAGACAGTAAGTACTTAGTTCTGCCTTAGGCATGAAAGCTGAGGAGTGATTTTGGACTGCTTGCCCTTTCCCAGATTAACCTACCTCACAAGGTAGTAGTTATCGGGGAAATGGGAAGAAATATTAGATATGCTCTCTGCCTTGAACTGTTTTAAACAAAATTACAAAGAATGTAAATAAAAAATTTGCCATACCACAATTGATTAATTTCTAGAGAAAATCTAGAGCAGTGTTTCTCAATCTCAGCCACATTAAGATGGGTGGACTTCAAGTCCCACAATTCCCCCATGGGAGTTGTAGTCCACCCATTTTAATGTGGCCGAGGTTAAGAAACCCATTCTAAATGTGTTTAACAGATTACATATTCTCTGCAAAGTGAGACATCTCTTATCAGTGTTTAAAATGTGAGGAGATTAAGTGACACATAGATATGCACACTGGGAAAATCTGGACTTCACATCAATTACTGCAGACATTCAAATCCATCCCCAAGGCAAATTCTCCTACTTATTCATGTGGATTCACACATTTATTTAGGATATATTTAATTGTCCTTTAACAAAAGCTCCCAGAGCAACATAAAATAAAATGATAAAGGCAATAAAGAGCTAAATGGAAGAAAGCAGCCAAAAAGAAGTTTTGTTTTAAAATCAAACCTGCAGGACAGACAACAAAGGTTGGACATCTGCTGACTTTTAATCAGGTAAAATGATTGAAATGACACACCAATGTGGGTGCCAGGTGGGCCTGGCTGAGAAGAGGCTGAATTTCTCCACCACCTGGACTCAGCCAAAAGACTTCGTATCTTTCTGTCTCTGGCCAATCATTCAACAAGTTTGTAGTGGGAAATGTTTTTGCATTTATGTTTTTGGTGTCAACTAGAAAGAAATGGATTATATTTTCAAGGAATTATTTTTAAAAAGTTCCACTGCAACAGACAAGATATAAAATTTCAAAAACAAACAAACCCGTATTTCTATTAAAATGGTTCTTTCCAGGAATGTGTGGCTACAATTCAATGCAAAAATGTTGTATCTCCTGCCTATGTGACTATTGAGGCTTATAAAGGCATGTGACCTCATCTTGCCTGGAATGTTCTCCATCTAGCTCTGTTTCCTTTGGATGCTGTTTGATTCTGAAATAAATAATGGATTCTTTCTTTCATTAAGCCTTTTTAGGAATGTATGGGGCTGCTGATCTCAATGCCTTATTTGGCAAGGATTGGCTAAGCTGAGAAGTCTTTTTTCTACCTGGTGTCAGAATGAGCAACTTAGTTCCCCAAACTACCCCCTACACCTGGAGAAAAAGTTCTTATTAAATTCAGAGATGGCAAGGAATCTGTCTTTTTGTTTGCGCATAATGAGCCAAATGTCCTGTATGATAAATGCATTGCCCCATTTTCTCCAGTGAGCCATATGCAAGTGAGCCACCAGGGGCAGTGGGTACTATGATTTCAATTCAGTGTTCTATTTTCCCTATGCAGCCTGCAATGTGCAAGATATCCACTACGAGGCAGAGGTATCCAAACTTGGCAAATTTAAGACTTGTGGGCTTCAACTCCACAAGACCTGTGAAGTTGTGACCCTCACAAGTCTTAAAGTTGCCAAGTTTGGAGACTCCTGTTCTATAGCTTCAATATTTACCCTTTATGGCTCTGTAGCCTGCAATACTGAAGTGAGTCATCAGGGGACAGTATCCCCTATCTGATGAAGATATTGCCTATTTTCCTCACTGAGCCAAAAGGCAAGCGAAACACCAATGGGACACTACGTCTTAGAGGTTCAATATACAGCCCCATAATAGCTCTCAAGTTTATAGTACCTGGATATAGGTGTGGAATGCAGAATATTCAAATGAGCTACTATGGAGCACTGTTTTGGCCAATTTGACCTCCTGCAGCTACCTGCCCATCAAAAATGGAGCTCAGGATCTGGTTTTTGCTGGCAGAGGCACCAGGGACTGGATCTTCAAGGTGCACAGGGTGCTTAGATCTGGCTCACAGGGCTGCACCGGATCTGGTCCCTGGGCCTTGAGTTTTACATCCCTGGTCTAGAATAAGACTATCAGGACTTCCTAGTTGTGTCCAGAAAGCTATAAACAAGGCAACGGTCCCTTCAGAAAACAAAAGGTCTGTTCAAACTCTGGCAGGAATACTCTCGCCTAGGCTATTAAAAAAAGGATGTCTAAATTTTGGAAGAATCTATAGCAAAAACACCATTGAGTAAAACAGTAAGAACAATAAGAGGTTTGAGAAATGCCATCAGAGGCAGAAGGAGGAAGAGTAGGAGAGGAAGGAGAAGGAGGAGGTGATTTGAGAAATGCCGTCAGAGACCGGAGGAGGAGAGGAAGGGGAGGAGGAGTGGTGGTGGTTTTGGAAATGCATTCACAGGCAGTAATCTGCTTAGCCCAAACTCATCTGGTAGTTCTGTGGGACCACTTTTTTACTGGTCCTTGGGGCTTAATGTCTGTTCTTCAGGAGACCAGAATCCTGGTTTCTGCAGCTACTTACTAAAAAAAATAAAACAGCTTGGTTTTCTGGTCAACTTAGAAAAGATAGACCCAAAAAGTTGGAAACTAGGTAGCATCCCCAAAGATAATATAACAATAAATAAAATAA